>PVIH01012259.1:44763-64534 GCA_004025045.1 Sigmodon hispidus | reverse complement strand
AGGCTTCAGGGAATGAGCTTTGGACACCACTAGTGGCCTGGCCTTGATTAGAGGGACAGGGGAAATCCCTATGTGTGGCCACTGATTTAGAATAAAGCCTCCTGCACCCCAGGGCCAAGCACAGATAGAAGTGACTGAAGAGTATTTGCATGAGGAAGTGACTGAGAGGCTGCCCAGGTGACCTGACAGGGCTGAAGCTAAGCCGAGCACCCCAGGGAGCACCTTGTGGGTCAGAACCTGGCCACAGTTCTCCTGAGCCCTGCGGATCAGTCTCACAGGAAACAGTGACCGTGACAAGAGCCATCTCAGGACTCCACTGGGAGAGAAGCAGTTGAGGGCCAGCTCGAGTGTGGGCAGGGCCAGGCAGGGCCAGGCCCACCAGAGGCTGGATGTCCCTTTGCTTGAGCTGCCTTCCCACAGGCTCATGGGTAATGCTGACCTCGGAGGTAGGTTTTGGTGAAGACTATTCGTCTGCCCATTCCATCACCTCTCTATTTGGTTCATTTTTGTGATGTAGTGATTTCCAGTTCTGCTATGAACTATAGAGTCCAAGACTGGAAGGTAACAGGTGAGCTGTTTAGGGGCTGGAGACATGGCTCCTGTTGGCTCACAGCTGCCTATAATTTCAGCTCTAGGGAATTGAACACCGTCTTCTGGCCTCTGTTCCACACCCCGCCCCCCATATGCATGAATGCAAATAATAAAAACAGCTGGGTATGGTGGTACACACCTTTAATCTCAGCACTCAGTTGGCACAGTCAGTGAGTTAAGGCCAGCCTGGTCTACATATCCAGTTCCGGGCCAGCCAGAGCTACACAGTGAGACTCTGACTTAAACAAAGAAAAGACTTAGGTTGTCAGGCTTGACAGCAGGCGCCTTTACCTGATGACCTACCTATCTCACCAGCCATGGATCTTTATTCTTCAAGACAGGGTTTCTCTGTGTAGCCCTGGCTGTTCTGGAACTTGTTCTGTAGACCAGGCTGGCCTCAAACTCGCAGAGATTTGCTTGTCTCTGGCTCCCAAATGCTGGAACTAAAGGCATGTACCACCACTGCCCGGTGCCCCTGATCTTTTCAACTATTTTTTTTTAAAAAAATAATTATTTCCTTTATGGGCATTTTGCCTGGACCATGCATGTCTGGTGCCTTCTGAGGGCATCAGATCCCCTGAAACTATAGTTACAGACAGTTGTGAGCCACCGTGTGGTCACTGGGACTTAGACCGGGGTCCTCTAGAAGAGCAGCCAGTGCTCCTGATCTCAGCAATCTCTCTCTCTTCCCAAGCCCTGCACCTCTGATCTTAAAAAAAAAAAAAAAAGGTATTAAAAGTTCAAGACCTCACAAATGCTAAACCCATATTCTACCACTGAATTCCTCTGATTTTTTCATTATTCATTTGTTTATTTTTTTAGATACTGTCTTTCACTGTGGCTCTGGGTGGCCTGCCAAGCTCATCTCAAATCCTTGCCAATCCCTCTGCCTCAGTCTCCCAGGTGCTGAGATTATATGCATAAGTTATCACGTCAAGCTGCTAAATTTTTCTAGAGGAATAATCTTTGGAAGTGTTTCTAAAAATACAGTGGGATGGATGTCTTCTATTCAATCTGCCTGGGCAGATAACCTCCAGGGTTAAGATACATTAACTCCCATAATACTGGTGCACTTTAACCTCACGCATATGCTGAGATATGAGGGATGATTTGCAGCCTGGGACATAAGGTGCTATTCAAAATAAACAGTTTAAAAGCGTGATGTCTCTGGAAAACTTAATATAAGTGTGTGTGACTCATTAGGACATCTTAAATAACTGAGCTCTGTATGGATGAAAAATATGTCCAGGTTTACCTAAAATTAGGTGTGGGGGTATTACATAAACAGGAATATTTAATAATGTAAAACCAATACGCTTCAGCGTCATCTGTCGGAAAACACAGCAAGCACACAGATTTACATCTGAGTTTTCCTTTACGAGGACACTTGTGGCTCTGACTTGGGAACACTGGTTACAATCCAGGCCCCCAGCGACCAGCTCAGTCTGCAGGGTGCTTTTCAGTGCTCTGTGAGCAGGGGATAGGTTGTTCTCTTCTGCTGAAGGAGTCTAGCGTGGGCAGCTCCAGGCAGCTCCCTGGCTCCAGGCTCCTGTTTCCTCATTGCCATCTCCAGCACGTGACTTCCTCAAGGTTAACATCCCACTCGGAAAATGGCTACCTTGGCTCCTGCCTCATAACCACAATCTAGGCAGGAATAAGAATGAAGCCAAGTCAGCTTCTCTTAAAGCAAATGTTTGTGGGGCTGGAGAGATAGCTCAACACCCACATGATGTCTTACAACTGTTTGTAATTCCAGTTTTGGGGGATCCAGTGTCCTCTTCTACACCCAGTATGCTCCACACTGAGACATCCCAATCTCTCCCGACCCCCTGACCACTAGGCTGTTTTTTACTTTTTATTTTGAGTCAAAGTCTTGTTACGTTGACCAAGTTGGGTGTGAACCTCCTCTATATCTCAGACTAGCCCTGAATTTCCCAGCCTCCTGCCTCAGCTTCCCAAGTAGCTGGGGTTCTAGGTTTGCGCCATCCGGTCCTGCTTCTCCCTGCTCTTCATCTGTATTAGACGGCAGTTCAGATCATGTTGGGTTTCTCTTCACCAGAGCAGAACAGGGGAGGTTGCAACCCTGAAGTGGGCCATTCTGAACACACTGAGGCTCCAAGTCAGCCCTGGGCGAGCTCCCAAAGACTGTGCTCCATCCTCAGAGACCACAGGCAACCTGAGAAGGGGAGGCAGTATGGGAACAGGTAGGAACTCACGCCTTCCAGCTTCTTAGATCACATGTACTGTAGAGGCTCCCATGAACCTTTGCTGCAGCTCAAAGAATGGCTTCTGCTCAAGTCTTGACGATGTAAGATGTGTGAAAACACTGTTGGGGATCTACTGTGTTCTGCACATCTGACTTCGTATGTAGTGCTGTCTATCTAGGGCATAGAAGTTCCCTGGTATGAGAAAACATGGCCAGGCAGCTAGCCCTAGACTCTGTCAACCGAGTGTGGAAGCAGCATACACAGCAGGAAAAGCTTAGCGATACAACAGCTGTGGGGCCTTCTGGGGTGGGGAGGCCTTTTCCTCATACCAAATAGCACATGCAGGGAAGGTGCAGAGAGGCCACTTTTATTGATAATTGATCTGTTCCTTCAGTGAGAGCTTCGTAGGATATAAAAGAAAGGCTGGAGAGATGGCTCAGTGATTAAGAGCACCTGCTGTTCTTCTAGAGGACCCGGGTTTGATTTCCAGCACCACTTTCTAGCTAACTGTAACTCCAGTTCCGATTGTTATGACGCCTCTACTGGCCTCTGTGGGTACTGCACGCATGTGGTGCACAGACAGGTGCAAGCAATATACCCATACACATAAATAAAAATAAAACTTTGGAAAGATGTTAGTAACAGGGGTGAGACTGCAGTCAGCAGAGTGCATGCACAAAGTCCTGAGTTCAGTCTCCAGCACTCCTTAAACCAGGCGTGGTGGTAGTACATGACTATCATCATTTGGAGGCAGGAAGACCAGGAGTTCAAGGTCATCATCAGCTATTTAGTGAGCTCAAAGCCAGCCTGGGCTGCAGAAGACCTTGTCTTTTTTTTTAAAAAAAAAAACTTTATTTATTTATTATTTATTTGCCTTGGTGTTTGCCTGGAACTGGAACTACAGACAGTTGTTAGCTGCCATGTGAGTGCTGGGAATCAAACCCAGGTCCTCTGGAAGAGCAGAGGGTGCTCTTAACCACTGAGCCATCTCTCCAGCCCCCAGAAGACCTTGCCTTAAAGAGGATGGGTAGCTCTCTTTGTAGAATGCTCAGTGTCCTATAAGCTGCGTAAGGACATGGCTTGTGTCTTAACAACCTTCTACCCACTGTGACCCTCACAGGGAAAGATGCCCCCTAGGTACTGTGTATAACACCCTTCTCCCTGGGGATGGGTGTCTCCCTGAGGGAAGTGTGGGCAGCCAGGGGTCCGTGTCACCTCCTGACTCATCAGAGAAGCTTCATGAGTGTGGGGAATCAGAGATGTGAGAAGCCCTCTGTTGTAACTGGAACCTCACAGCCTATCACAGTCCAAACAGCAGAGAAAACTGTGAGGCACCACAGCGGCTCCAATGTGAGAACTGGAATAAAGAAAGGAGGGTGGAGGTGGTGAGGGGACTGAGCAGCAAGCCTTAGCACCGCAGAGGTCACGCTGTGAGGGGACAAAGAAAGGCGCCTCCCCTTCCCCAGCTCTGGTGGATGGGCAGAGCCTTTGCCTGTTGCTGATTCACTCCAAGCAGAGGTGGCAAGTTGCCTCCTCCAAGGCCACAGAGTGAGCACATGGGGCTGTGTGGGCTGTGGGCTCCTGCGCAGCTGCTCGGACCTGCTGCTGGGGCCTGAGAGCAGCCACAGACAATGTGGACACAAAAGACTGTGGCTGGGTTCCCAGAACGCTTTTTTGACAAAAGCTGGTGACCTGACAGGTCTGCCCACGGTGGTACCCTGCCAACCTCGGCGGCTGAGGCCAAGGGAGGGGTCCTGCTAGGTTGGGCTCCTGCAGAGATAACCCAGAAGAATACAGTCAGGCTAGCCCAGTCCCACCAGAGGGGCCCAGTAGGTGTATGGAGGCCTGGGGCCTGGGTTCTGCTATCAGGAAGCTGTAGAATCTGCACCCAGGCAGGGACCACAGATCCTGCTCAAGAGCAGCAGAGTGTGTGGCCTGATAAGCATAATTCTTTTTGAGACAAAAGCTCATGTAGCCCAGGCTAGCCTGGAACCTTCTATGTGGCTGTGAACGAGCCTCTTCTGATCTTCTTGCCTCTGGCTGCCGGCCTCTAAGTTCTGAGGTCACAGACCTGCACCACCACATCAACTTCAGGCTGTCCTGTAGCCTTAGTCTCCCAAGGGCCAGGAACATGCTCATTGGGAAGCATATTGCAAGTCTTATTGATGTGAAAAATTTGTTTTTAAAGATTTATTTATTTATTTATTTATTACATATCCGGTGTTTTGCCTGCATGCCCAAAGAGGGCACCAGATCTCATTACAGATGGCTGTGAGCCATCGCATGGCTGCTAAGAACTGAACTCAGGACCTGTGGAAGAGCAGCCAGCGCTCTTAACCTCTGAGCATCTCTCCAGCCTGAAAAGCTTACCCTTTCCCTTTCTTCCTCCCGCCCTCCCGCCCTCCTTTCCTTCCTTCCTTTTGGCTTTTCAAGACAGGATTTCTTTCTGCAGCTCTGGCCCTCCTGGAACTTGATCTATAGACCAAGCTGGCTTTGAACGCAGAGATCCACCCACCCTGCTTCCTGGGTGCTAGAATTAAGGCCTATGCCACAAAACCCAGTTCACTTCCCCCCCCCCAAACAACTGTTGAGCCCCTGCTGTGCTGGCTCCCAGCCCGAGGAGAGTTTCCAGAGAGCTGACCACAGCTGATGGTCAGAATCTTCAGACTGCAGGCGTGGGTGATTTTAACAGGGGTTCCAGGACCCAGCTGGGGCCTCTAGTGCTCAGAAGTCAGAAATCAATAGAAATATTGAGCGTGAAGAACAGAGGAAGTGAGTGTCCCAAGTGGTTTAAAACAACACATCCATATTCTCGGAGTCTGAGAGGCTAGGAGTGTGACGTTAAGATGCCAAGTCGGAGGGAGTCATCCTGAGGGTGTGTGTGTGTGTGTGTGCGCGCGCGCCTGTGATTTACCAAGTACACTAGGTCAGCTGGACAGTGAACCCCAGGGATTCATTTGTCTCTGACTCCCAAGTGTTGAGATTTTAAGTGTGCATCACCCTATCTGGCTCCTCCCCTTTTGAGATAAGGTCTCACTATGAAGCCCAGGTTGGCCTGAAATTCATTATGTAGACCAGACTAACATCCAACTCAGATCCTTGTGCTTCCGATGGGCCAGCACTGGCAAATGAGCATTAGGCATTGTTGGCATGTCAAGCATGCACTGGGCCGGCTCCACAGCCTTCCAGTCTTGGCTGTGTCCAGACCTTCCTCAGTTTATGTCTCCACACGGCCTTTGCATTGTTCTCCTCTCTCATCTGAGTGTTCTTCATGACTACCATGACTAGAGATGGGCCTTAGGTAACCAGGGATGATTGTACTTTCAGAGTTCTAACACCTGCAAACACCCCTTTTATAGACCCAGTGAGAAGGACATCACTCAACTCACCTGGATCCAATGAGTAGAGGAAATGGTATCAGGCTCTGGAGTGAGTGACCAGTAGGGTGAGCAGTCAGCAGCAGGCCTAAGGAGCTAGGATGCCTGGCGATGGAGGGCAGGATCCTGCTGTTGTATCACACACACACACACACACACACACACACACACACACACACACACACACACACACGTTGAAGCATTCACTCCTGAAGGGAGGAAGGAGACCCTAAGACTTCAAAATTGATCTGCAGAGATGACTTAGCAGTTAGGAGCAGTGTTGGTTCTTTCAAAGGACCAGAACTTGCTTCCCAGGACACGTTTCAGCAGCTCACTACCTGTAACTCCTGGGGGATCCAACATCCTCTTTTGATTTCCACAGGTGCTGCATTCACATGCACAGACACATGTCCACATGACTAAAAGTAACATAAACCTCCAAAAGAAGAGACCCTTCCAGAAGATGTAAGCAGTAAACGCTTCACAGACGCAGCCTTTGTGAGTCTTCACCAGGTAAGGATTCTTTTTGGTGATGCAGCTGCTCAGTGGCCGCCCACAGCCCCACCTGTAAGAAGCCCCTTTCTTGCACTCAGCAAGCCCACTGGTCCAGCATCCTAGCTTTGGGCAGACCTGCTCCTTGTACAGTGCTGGTTCTCTGTCTTGGGCAGGAAGATGTGTGTTCATGTCTTCCCAGGAAGAGCCATGGAACAGCCATCCACTCTCTGAGCTCCTGCCACATCTGCTCCTGTGAGGAGAAGAGAGAGATGACAGGGTCCACTCACATCTTTGGTCGCTGTCGTTCTGGAACCCACCCTCTCAATGGGCAGTGCATTCAGCATCTCTCTATGTAGTCCAGGCTGTCCTGGAACTCTGTAGATCAAACTGGCCAAGAAATCAGAGATCTGCCTGCCTGGGTGCTGGGATTAAAGGCGTAAGCCACCATGCCCAATTGACTCTAGGCTTTTTTTTTTTTTTTTTTTTTTTTAATTTATTTATTTATCTATTTGTCTTGGTGTTTGCCTGGAACTGGAACTACAGACAGTTGTGAGCTGCCATGTGTGTGCTGGAAATCAAACCCTGGTCCTCTGGAAGAGCAGTTGGTGCTCTTAACCACTGAGCCATCTGTCCAGCCCCGCTTTTTTTTTTTTAAATATTTATTTATTATGTATACAGTAGAGGGTATCAGATCTCACTATAGATGTTTGTGAGCCACCACGTGGCCGCTGGGAAATGAACTCAGGACCTCTGGAAGAACAGTCAGTGCTCCCAACCTCTAAGCCATCTCTCCAGCCCCGACTCTAGGTTTTTAATGGACAAAGGAGTTGACCAGCAAGATGGCAGTGCCAAGGGCAATGATTGGGAAGCACAAGAGAACAGCCTGGTCTGGCCACAGCTGGCTGTCCTTTGCTCCCCCAACATGACCCTGCCTAGGAGGCTGCCTGCTGGTGATATCCCCTCTTCATGATGTCTGCTCCTGAAGGGGGTACTGTAGACTGACCGACATGTGCTAACTTTCTGTGGCAGCACTATGGGCGGGGATGGAGGGGGCGACAGGACACTAATTGTTGTCTTTCCCAACAAGACTATTGTCCTTGGGTAGCTGAACCCAGTTTACCTCAGAGCCAAAGAAGAGGCAAGTCCTGTTGAATGAAGACAGCCTTGGTCAGACTTGCTGACCCGGTGACTGCCCAGCACTGCTATGCTGTCCACTCAGCAATCTCACATTAGAGGTTGAGACACAAATGTGGTGTGTCTGGGAAATGGTGGGTTGAAGAAGGTCTTAGGAAGGAGCTTTGGCCAGAGCTGGCCAGGTATCCATACGCAGTTTTCACTGGGGATGCTGGACAAGGAATGGCGCCTAAAAACAAGTGTCTGAGGGACAGGCCATTTGACAAGCCTGGGATTGCACATGGTTTTTGTTGTTTGTTTTATTTTCTGAGATAGGGTGGCTAGCCTGGAACAGGCCGTGTAGACCAGGCTAGCTATTTATCCCATAGCAACCCTTGGGCATCCCACACCCAGGCCTTATCCTAACCAGTGGCCAATGACATCCCAACTTTTATGTGAACAAAGAACCAGGAAATGAGTCATTCCTGCTGGTCTTCCTGTGTCCATCAGCATCTACTACAGCACACACGTGGTCCACCTACCCCTTCCCTGGGTCTGGCTCACCCTGAGATCGGAGAGCACGGGGAAAACGGAAGGAAGGGGAGGAATGAGCGGCATCCTCTGACTCTAAGAGCAGGGGAGGAGCTTGAAGCATTGGGGGGATAGAAGTCTAGTTTAGAAATAAAGCCCTCATCAGACCCCTCCTCTGAGCCAAAGGCCCCAGAGGGTGAGTGGTTCTCAGCAAGCGCAGTACCGCCTTCCGAGCCTGGAAGGGAGTGATGAGCCTTGAAGCCCTGTGAGAGGTAAGAGAACACAATAAAATCTAGAATTGCTAGAAAACCCCAAACTCCTCCTCTGAACTGCCAAAAATAGAAAGTGGGAAGACAAATGAATAACGCTGGGGATGAAAACGGGGCCATGTGTGCAGATCTCTAAAGGGAGATGGTAACATTCACCTGGAACGCCTCACGAGCCAGGTGCTGAACTGAGCGAACCGCACTAATGATTTCATTTTCCTGTCAACTTGAGGAGGTGGGTTCTGCTGTCTTGTCTTCACAGTTAGGGAATTCTCTAAGTCACTGGTCCAAAACTGCCTAGTGAATGGGAACACACACAGACACATATAGACACACACACACACATAGACATACACATAGACACACACAGACACACACGCACGCACGTATGCTCAGGACCCACACGGTAGAAGGAGAAGATTGACTCCTGAACACTGTCCTCTGACCTCCACACACTGTGTCTCACGAACACACACACCATGTATAAAAATGCAGTAAGAATTAGAGCGAGGGGCTGAAGAGATAGCTCGATGACTAAGAGCCCCTAGTGTTCTTTTGTGGGCTGGCTGATCCCAGCAGCACTGGGCAGCTCACAAGCCCCTGGAACTCTAGCTTGAGAGATTCCACAGCAGCTCTGGTCTCTTCATCACCTGCACGGACCTGGCACACATATGTGCGTGCACATCTTTTTAAAATTAAAAGAGAGAAGGGATTTGATCGTGTTTCTCAGTACCCACCCACCCCAGACTTCAAACTGACCTTAGAGTCTCTCACCCGCTCAGGCCAACACCAACACCCTAACACATCCCTTTGATTTATTTAGGCTTCATACTAGAGACAGGCCTGCTTCAGCACCCAGGTGTTGAGATCACAAACAGGAGCCACACAGCTGCTCTAATGCTGTCTGTACTTTTTCTGTGCTGGGGACTTGCCCAGGCTGGACAGGCTCACCCACTGAGCTGCACCTCACTTCCTAAATGCTCCCTCTCAGAGGATTTTTGAGTTTGTTTCACTAGTGGTTTGATTTGTTTATGGTGGTTTTGTTTTTTTGTTTTTTTTTTTTTAAAATGATTTAGAGGCTTATATTAATTTTATGTTGTTTGGCTTATGTTTTAGGCATATTAGTTAGTTTTTTATTTTAATTTATTCTTAGTAATTTATTTGGCCACGTAGCCATGGCCAGTGGCTTGTATTTGTATTTTTATATGTTGCTTTTTGGCGACTGGTTGGAGATTGACTGCCTTCACGTGGCAAACTAAGTCCAAACTTTTGGCCCAAACGGGGCCAAAAATCTTTTATAACACCTCTTCTGCAGGTAAGGTCTTACTGAGTCAGGCAGGCTAACCTGGAACTCAGATTCCTTCCCATAGGCCTCTCTGTGCTGTATGTATATTACAGCAGACACCACATACTGGCAATACCTATCTTCCTGAGTCAGCATAGTACCTAACCCAGGCTGGTCTCACAGTCAGAAGCTGACCTTGAACGTCTACCTCCTGCATGTCTACATTACCACATCTGGTTTATGTGTGCTAGGGAATAAACCCAAGGCTTTTTTATTCTTTTTTTTTTTTAAACTTTATTTATTTATTTGCCTTGGTGTTTTGCCTGGAACTGGAACTACAGACAGTTGTTAGCTGCCATGTGGGTGCTGGGAATCGAACCCGGGTCCTCTGGAAGAGCAGATGGCGCTCTCAACCGCTGAGCCATCTCTCCAGCCCCGGCTTTTTTATTCTTAAGAAAAGAAGGTTTTGTTTTTTTGAGGAAAAAGTCTCACTATGAAGTCTTGGAACTTACTATGTAGACCAGGCTGGTCTCAAACTCAGGTGTCTTCACCTTCCACTGTTGCCCAGTTCTGTGAGTTAGCTGCTGTGCGCTGAATGAACAACTCACAGCAGGTGTTGAAGAATATTACTGGATGCTGTGTTACTTTGCCTGTCTACAACACCTGATGATCTAATAAAGATCTGAACAGCCAATAGCGAGGCAGGAGAGAGAAATGGGCGGGGCTTGCAGGCAGAGAGGATAAATAGGAGAAGAAATCTGGGGGAAGAGCAAGAGGAGAGGAAGATGTCAGGGACCAGCCACCCAGCCACCCAGTCACCCAGCCTCCCAGCCATACAGCCTCCCAGTCACCCAGCCACACAGCCACCCAGCCACCCAGCCACCCAGTCACACAGCCACCCAGCCTCCCAGCCACATAGCCTCCCAGCCACCCAGCCACCCAGCCACACAGTCACCCAGCCACCCAGCCACACAGTTACACAGTCACAGCCACAGAGTAAGGGTAAAAGTCAGAGGCAAAAGGCAAATGGGATAATTTAAGAAAAGCTGTTAAGAAACAAGCCAGGCTAAGACCAGGTATTTATAATTAAGACTAAGCCTCAGTGTGTGATTTACTTAGGAGTTGGTTGGCCGGCCCCCCCCCCAAAAGAGTAAAAAAACGGACACCACCACCAGACCCATCCATGTATCCTTCAAGCTGAGGCAGGAGAACCCCTTGAACTCAGGAGTTTGAGGAGAGCTTGGGGGGATGGGAAGAATGTCCACAGCAAGAGGGCTCTGTAAGGCACAGTATAAGTTACAGCCTAAATTAAAGTTTTAATAGCTCTACCACTCTGCTAGGCCCTGAGATTCCCAGCCCAGTCTACACTTAAGGAATTTTTATGCTCTGCATGGGCTGCTGTGGGAACCCCACTGGGTGGCCTGTGCCCCTCAAAAGCTTGAGTATCAGACTCAGCACCAATCTATAGCCCCCGCTCCCCACCAGGTGGTTTCCTTATTTTTATAGCAGGCCTGTGGCCCAGGTGGTGGACACTGGCCCAGCATCTCCAAAGCCATGGTTCCATTTCCAGTGCTGCATAAACCAGGTGTAGAGGGTCACACCTGTAATCCCAGCACCAAGGAGGAGCAAAAATTCAAGGTTATCTCAGCCACAGAGAGACTCCTAGGCCAATCTGTCTCAAAAACAAAAAGCACACCAAAGGAAGACTGAAAGACAGGGAATTGTTTTGCTCAGTCTGTCATTTTGAAAGGAGGAGGGTCAAACAGTACAAGCCTCTTTATGGGTCTGGAAGTTCAGGTTCTAACAGAGGGGGAACCAGGCAGGGGCAGATGTCCAGTGCATATGTGAAGAGATAATCCAGTGCCCACAGGGGAAAGGGTCAGCCTTAGTTTCCAGAAAGGTTAATTTCTCCAGGTGTCTGTGAGACTCTGATCTTCCTGGAATCCAAGGTTAAAACTTTCAGATTCCAGGGTCTTGGACAAGATGATATAAAGACTGACACTGAAATACCTTCCTTGGTGATCCTGTTGCCCTGTGACCTGGGTTGAGCAGGAAACTGACCCACAAAGACTGAAAACAAAACCAGACATCGGGCTTTCCTCTGACCTCGAGGCACAAGTGAAGATCTGTTCTATGACTGTCACGTCGCTTCATTTACAGACTTTCAATAAAATCTGGAGAGATGACTCGGCAGTTAAGAACATTGCCTTGGGCTGGAGAGATAGCTCAGCGGTTAAGAGCACTGACTGTCCTTCCAGAGGACCTGAGTTCAATTCCCAGCATCCACACAGCAGTTAACAACTGTCTATAATTCCAAGATCTGACACCCTTACACAGTTATACATGCAGGCAAAACACCAATTCACATAAAAAATAAATATTAAAAAAAAGAACACTGCCCATTTTTGCAGAGGACTCCAGTTCAGCTCCCAGCACCCACATGGCAGCTCACAGTCATCTCTAACTCCAGTTCCAAGGAATTTGATGTCCTCTTGACCTCCATGGACACTAAGCACACACATTGTGCACATACTGATGTGCAGGCAAAACACACATATGCAAAAATAAAATGAAATCATCTAAACAACAAAAGAAGGCCCATGAGCTCCTCACATGCACCAAGGCTGTTAGACCACGTGGCACTCACACGCACATGGGAGGGCTAAGTCAGGCAGAACACTGAGCAGAACGCCCTATTATTTCTCCTCTTAGCTCAGGCCCCCATTTCAGGCTACTAAGTTATTTTTGGACACCAATTCTGTCATCCAGCACTTTAACTGTCCCAGTTTCTGACATCTGAAACTTTGATTATATGTCATCTATTCCACGTCCATGTCACCACTCAGAATGCTGAGCACAAAAAGATGGAGACCACAGCCCTGGCCCATGTCCCCAGATTCCTCTACGTGGAAAGTGATAAATTCATGACACCATTCTTCCAAGATTTTCCCCGAGGAGCAGTTCTCTAAATCTGGCTGTTGGGTTAGAAGCTGAGAGCAGAGAGATGGCAGGCTGAAATAGTCTCTGAACCCTTCGGACATCCCCAGTTTCTCAGAGGACGCAGATATGGTAACATCCATGACACCAGAGAGCTCACTCTCTGCTCTGCAGGCCAGACCGGTTCCTCCTGGATTCTCTCCCTACTCCCGAGTTATACCACAGCGGAAGAGCCCTGACTGGCAAAGGAGTCCTCTGACCTCTGCACATGCATTCCATGGCACATGCATGGCTGCTTGGGTCTGGTTGGTTTTCAAGACAGGGCTTCTCTGTGTAACAGCTCTGGCTGTCCTGGAACTCACTCTGGAAGTTGGCTGTGAGTTCCAGCCTGCTTCTGCCTGGGATCCCCGGCCCGTGACTGTTCTTACACGTATCATACAGACATACACACCTTTTAAAAGAAAACGGAGGTTAGAGTGTTTTCAGCTCTTGCAGAGGACAGGAGCACAGTTCACAACTGCCTGCAAATGGGGCTCCAGAGGATCCAACTCTCTTCTGACTTCCATGGGCACTTAACCTAAGTACATACACACACACACACACACACACAGGAACATACATACACACAGAGGAACACACATACACACAGAGGAACACACACACATATACACACACACAGGAACATACACACACAGAGGAACACATACACACACACACAGGAACACACATACACACAGGAACACACACACACAGGAACACATAGAAACATACACACACAGAAACACACATATACACAGTGAGGAACACACACACACATACACACACACAGGAACACCCATATACACAGGAACACACACACACACAGGAACACACATACACACAGAGGAACACACACACACATACACAGGAACACACATACACACAGAGGAACACACACACACAGAAACACACATATACACAGAGGAACACACACAGGAACACATATACATACATACATACATACATACATACATACATACATACATAAAATAAATCTTTAAAAAGAAATTTAAGGGGCTGGAGAGATGGTTCAGAGGTTAAGAACACTGTTTTTCCAGAGGTCCTGAGTTCAATTCCCAGCAACCACCATGTGATGACATCTGGTGCCCTCTTCTGTATACTGTATACATAATAAATAAATCTTTAAAAAAAAGAAATTAAAAAAAATATTCATCTGGGTGTGATGGCACACACCTTTAACCCCAGGACCTGAGAAGCCAAAGCAAATGGGTCTCTGTGAGTGTTTCAAACAGGTGTCTGAAGCCAGCATGGTCTACACAGTGAGTTCCAGAACAGTCAAGGCTACACTTGAGACCCTGCCACAAACAACAAAAAGTTTGAAACAAAGAAAAATATTGAGAGAGAGAAGAAGGGAGGGAGGAAGAGACTGGGGAGGCGGGTCAGTGGCTGCAGCTCTTACCACACAAATGGAAGACTCAGAGTTTAGACCCCCAGAAGCCCATGCAAAGGCCTGGAGGGCAGGTAGCCTGGCTCTAACTCCAGCCCGGAAGGCAGAGCAGGGATCTCCAGAGCAACACGACTGGGGAGGCCACCTGTGGTGAGCTCTAGACTTGACTGAAACACCCGCCTCAGTGAGTAAACAGCAGAAGCTGAGGGCAGATGACCTGATACCAACCTTGGGAGTCCACGTGCGCAATGTGTACACACACACATGCACATCACACACACACAAGTGAAGGCGGAAAATAGTCTGTAAATGGTAAGCGTGTGAGGACAGACTCGGGAAGAGGGTGTCTGCAGGTATTGGTCCTGGCCTGGCTGCTGGAAATCATCCCCTGGTCTTCCATAAGAGCAGCAAGTACTCCTAAACCTGGTGCTATCTCTCCAGGTCCTGTATTTATTTATTTTGTTTGTTTTCTGTTTATTTGAGACTGAGGCTCATTAGGTAACCCAAACTAACCTCAGCTCAGGATCCGCTGCCCCAGCCTGAGTGCTGGTGTCCAGATTTGTACTGTTACACTTGGCACCCTACTGTGTGCCACAAAATAAGGAATGGCAGAGAAGAAGAAGAAAGGATGGAGCAGCTTATATGACATGACTAATTTAGTCAGTGCTCTTAACCTCTGAGCCATCTCTCCAGCCCCGACATGACTAATTTAGAAAAATAGAATATTTATTTTGTGAGACAGGGTCTCATATAACCTGGGCTAGCCTCAGACTTACTGACCTTGTTATATAGCTGAGAATGGCCTTGAGCTTGTTATTTTTAATTTTTATTTAATGTGAACTGGTGTTTTGCCTGCATGTATAACTGTGTAAGGGTGTCAGATCTTGGAATTACAGACAGTTGTTAGCTGCCATGTGGATGCTGGGAATTGAACTCAGGTCCTCCGGATGAACAGTCAGTGCTCTTAACCACTGAGCCATCTCTCCAGCCCGGCCTTGAATTTCTAATCCTGTGTCCACCTTCTGAGTGTTGGGATCTATTACAAGTGAGCGCCATCACACAAGTTTACATGGTGCTGGGGACAGAAGTCAGGGCTTCCTGCAAACTAAGCATGCATTCTACCAACCTGCTCAGAAAAACAAAACAGTCTCGTATTTTAGAGACTTATCCTGGAAGCTGAAGAGATGGCTGAAAGGCAAAGAGCACTCACTGCTCTTCCAGGTCTAGTTCCCAGCACACACATGGTTCTGGCCCGGACTTTCTGGGCCTAGCCTGGAGGTTCTGCCCCAGAGACCCGCAGTTTTGCAGTCCCACAGAGTCACAGAATAACACAAACACTTCTATTATTTTTATGCTGATTGACCTAGGGCCCAGGCATACTCTTCAGTCTTAAACTAACTCATCTTTCTTATCCTGTTCTGCCATGTGGCTCGGTACCTTTTCTTAAAGCAGCATTTCGGCTCCTTTCCTCTGTGTCTGTGGCGGCTCTCTCCGGCAGCTCTCAGGCATCTATGTCTGGCATCTATGTCTGCACTGAGATGTTCCCCAGTTTTCTTAGCCTGGTAGCCCCGCCCACACTTCCTGTTTGCCTTGAGCCAATCAGCTTTTTATTAAACTCATAGGCGGGACTAATATTTACATTACCAGCATAATCCCACTACAGTGGCTCACAACAGATGGAACTATTTCCAGGGGATCCAGACCCTCTTCTGACCTCTGAGAGCCAACACACCCGTGTGATACACATGCATACACACATGCAGGCGAACACTCAATACACATAGAGTAAATCTAAAAAAAGAAAAAGAAAAGCAGAGACAAGAGGGTCTCTCTGAGTTCCAGTTCATCCTGGTCTACACAGCAAGACTCAGGCTAGCTAGCTACGAAACAGAAACAATGACAAGGGCCTACAGAGATGGCGCAGTGGGTCAGAGCTTACTGTGGTGGTGGCTAATCTCTGAATCCCAGCATTTACGAGACAGTAGCAGGCAGATCTCTGTGAGTTTGAGGCCAGCCTGGTCTACAGAATGAGTTCCAGGACAGCCAGGGCTACACAGAGAAACCTTGGTTTTTTTTTTTTGGGGGGGGGGAATCTAAGTTCAGTTCCCAGTACTCATGTGAGTCTCCCAACCACCTGAAACTCCAGCATCAAGAGATTCGATGCCCTCTTCTGGACTTCATGGGCACACAGTCACGCATACACACACAGACACATATACAAGGACTCCTGAATGCCTCGGGTCTCCCTTGTCCCTCTGCACTGGGAGGGGGGCCCAGAATATACACAGGCAGCACCCACCTGGGCCCACACAATGGGGCAGAGTTGGTTTGTTACCAGCTTAGAGCCGCAGAGGCATGCTCCGAGTGCCTGGTGCCTGCTCAGAGGCACTTTACCAGGCTGCAGAGGCCCTGGGGGCTTCTCAAAAGTAAGCTGCCTGTTAATTGCTTTCTGTGGCATATAAACAAAATCCCAAATTAGAAAAGTGAGAGAAAACAGAGTATGAAAATTTCTCTACTTAAAATGGCAATTCTTTTGTAGTTTTATGCATTCTTTTTCCCATTCCATCAATTATTTAACACATCTTTATGATACATGGAAGTAATTGGCCTGATTCAAAATTAAAACTTGGAAAAATACATATGTGGGCCAAGTAGTGGTACATTTTCCCTCTATTAGTCCTTCAGGGAAGGGATGAACCTGACAGCCACTCGGACCCAGTTCTGAGTTTCTGATTAGTCAAGCTAGTGACTCCCTTGCTGTTGTTGCAATTAAGCCGATACTCCTGCATCTGTTACAGCAACACCAAGGACCCTGGGGCGGGGGGCTACATGTGGCGCCTGGGCATCTGGTGTAAGAACAGGTCAGAGAGGACTTTAAAGGCCCTGGACTGAGTTACAGACAGTTGTAAGCCACACAGGAATAGAATCAAACCTGAAACCTTGAGAAGAACAGCTGGACTACCTACTAGCCTTTTTTTTTTTTTTTTTTTTTTTTTTTTTTTTTTTTTTTTTTTTTTTTTTTTTTTTTTTTTTTTTTTTTTTTTTTTTTTTTTTTTTTTTTTTTTTTTTTTTTTTTTTTTTTTTTTTTTTTTTTTTTTTTTTTTTTTAAGATTTGTTTACTTTTATTTACTGTGCATTGGTATTTTGACTGTATGTATGTCTGTGTGAAGGTGGCAGATCCCCTGAAACTAGAATTATAGACAGTTGTGAGCAGCCATGTGGGTGCTAGGAACTGAACCTGGGTTCTCTAGAAGAAAAGCCAGTGCTCTTAACCACTGACATCTCTCCAGACCTCTTTAAGATTTATTTTTATCCATGTGTATGTGTGTGAGAGTGTATACCACATGTGTGCAGGTGGTCACAAAGGCCAGAGGCACCAGATCCCCTGGAGCTGGAGTTCCGGGTGGTTGTGAGCTGCCTGTTATGCCCACGTGTAAGAATTTCCACCAGGGAGGCTGAACACGTTGTTATGAGTGGGGATTTTTTGCTACCTACAGAAAATGAGAACCCAGGTCGATCACCTAGCTCTGCACAGCAGAAGGGGGTAAGAGCCTGTTTCCCCAGTGGGCAGGGGTTTTTAAAGAAAAACCTATATAATCAAGATGCGACACACCTTGATGTTCCAGGATTGGGTAAAGGGGTGAGGTGCAGCAGCCATTGGAGTTTTCTGGCGTAAAACCAACCTTTGAATCCATTGGCTGCTGCAGAAGACCTGGGCCCTGCCCCCAGAATGAATCCAAGTCCTTACACCTGTGTATGCTGGGAACTAAACTCAAGGCCTTTACAGCAGCAAACAGTCCAGTCTCTAGGTTTGTTTGTTTGTTTGTTTTTTAAAACTTTATTTATTTGCCTTGATGTTTGCCTGGAACTGGAACTACAGACAGTTGTTAGCTGCCATGTGGGTGCTGGGAATCGAACCCGGGTCCTCTGGAAGAGCAGACGGTGCTCTTAACCGCTGAGCCATCTCTCCAGCCCCCATGTTTTTTTTTAATATTTATTTATTTATGTAGTTTATATATGAGTGTACTATCTGCATGTACACCTTTATGTCAGAAAAGGGCATCAGGTCCCTCTATAAATGGTTGTGAGTCACCATGTGGTTGCTGGAAATTGAACTCAGGACCTCTGGAAGAACAGCCAGTGCTCTTAGCCTCTGAGCCATCTCTCCAGTCCAAGTCTCTAGTTTTTAAAGCTTTATTTTTGATTGGGGTGTGTGTGTGTGTGTGTGTGTGTGTGTGTGTCTATGTGCATGTGATTACAGACACCCTTGGAGGCCACAGGAGGGCACCCAATCCCCTACAGCTGAGTTCCAGGTGGTTTGACCCACACACCCTGGTGTTAGGAACTGAACTCAGGCTTCCATAGTGTCCTTAAACACTGAGCTGTGTCTACAGCTCCTGAGAATTTTGTTTGTAGTTTTGTATTTTAAGACAGAGTCTTATTATGTAGACCAGGCTGGCCTGGAATTGACTATGTAGCCCAGGCTGGCCTCTCAGAGCCCTTCCCCTGTCTTACCTCATCTTACTGATCCCTGACAGGGTTCACAGCTAACCCCTGAAGCTCCTGTGGGCATCTGTGTTTGTGTCTCTTACACCATTTGGGCCTTGCTTGTCTTGCTGTCAATTTCTTTCCATACGATTTCATTTCTCCACAGACACACACTTTATTCATTTGCCTTGGTGTTTGCCTGGAACTGGGAACTGGAACTACAGACAGTTGTTAGCTGCCATGTGGGTGCTGGGAATTGAACCCGGGTCCTCTGGGAGAGCAGACGGTGCTCTTAACCGCTGAGCCATCTCTCCAGCCATGACACACACTTTCATAAAAGCAAATTTAACAGATCTTTGCAGTAGCCTAAGAAAGTCTATCCCAAGGCTGTTAACTGAGCTCATAATCTGAAATAAGAAAGCACATAAGGGCACATGCTTTTAATCCTAGCACTCAGGAGGCAGTAAGGTGGATTGATTTGAATATGTGGCCAGCCTGGGCTACATAGTGAGATCTTATCAGGGAGAGAAAAAAGAAAGTACACAGAAATTAATCCCCTAGGAGTCAGAGTATGCTTATACAGCAAAGACAAAATGAAACCCAAGGCACTCTGGAGTCACAAGCTGTAACTAAAGCTTGGGCACAGAGACCACACCTGTGGTCCCAGCACTAAGTTCAAGGTCATCCCACTACCGAACAAGTCTGAGCAAGGCCTGGGCCACCTTCCTCCCACTAAAGAAGTCTGATGGGGCTGGAGAGATGGCTCAGCGGTTAAGAGCACTGACTGTTCTTGTGAAGGACCTGAGTTCGAGTCCCAGCACCCACATGGCAGCTAACAACTGTCTGTAATTCCAAGATCTGACACCCTTACACAGTTATACATGCAGACAAAAGACCAATTCACACAAAAATAAAACTAATTTTTTTTAAAAAAAGAAGAAGTCTGGTGAATAAAAAGAACGGTTCCAAATTGTGTAAAGTATAAGCAGGGGGAGCCAATAGGATGAGGGGGAGGAGGGGGAGCAGGAAGGAGG
>PVIH01012259.1:0-44663 GCA_004025045.1 Sigmodon hispidus | reverse complement strand
ATCCTCTTTGGACACATCAGACAAAATTAATTCAGGGGGGCAGGGTAGAGCATCTAAAAATCAAAAAGAAAACTCAGGTTTCCCACAGAGCGTGATGCCCAGACAGATGGCAAACTTCTCAGTGACTCTAAAACTCAGAAGACAAGGACACGCTGACTTCATGGCTGCTGTGGTGCTGGGAACAGTGCCCAGAAACCAGAACATGCTAGGATGCTACCACCGACCTATACCCCTGGCCCTTCACAGCTCTTATGTGAGGTATCTGGTAACTCAAACTCCAGAGACGTTTGAGATCGAGTGTAATGTGAACAAATCCCCAGCCAAACCCTAATTAGACACTTGTAAGAACATGAATCTAGAATGTGGTATTGTAATAAGAAATTATTTTTAATAACATAATATTGTAGTCAAATAAATGTTCTTTAAAAATTCTATTTTATTTTGTATGAGAGTGTCTTGCCTGTATACTATCTGCATGCCCAGTGCCTTTGGAGGCCAGAAGAGGGATCAGATCCCCTGGAACAGAAGTTACAGATAGATGGTTGTGAGCTGCCCTGTGGGTACCAGGAACTGAACCTGGGTTCTCTGCAAGAGAACTGCTGAGCCATCTCTCCAAGATATGACACCTTTACACAGTAATACATGCAGGCAAAACACCAATTCACATAAAAAAATAAAAATAAATATTTTTTTAAAAATTTATTTTGTTAGCTGGGCATGGCACCACATATATACATACCTTTAATCCCAGCACTCAGGAGAAAGAGGCAGGTAGTTCTCCATGAGTTCAAGACCAGCCTGGTCTATACAGCAAGTTTAAAGCTGCCAGAGCTACACAGTGAGACCTTGTATGGGCCTGGAGAGACAGCTGAACAGTTAAGAGTACTTGTTGCTGGTGTAGACCCATATGGTGGCTCACAACGTGCCACCCAACAGGACATGCTGTAGGACAACATGTCAACTTCAGGCTTAAGCCCCACAAGCTGTGACTCAAAAACAAACAAAATTCACCTTTCCTATTTCTAAACCACTTGGCTCAGCATTTGCTGCCGTGAGGGAATGCTCACACAGAATCAGAAGCCATTTCACACACACTCCCTGGGTTATGGCTAGTGTCTACTAGCACAGGTGTAGTGGGATTTAGGCGTTAGTTATGAAGGAGGCCTAGAGGTGCAGCTTTGGGGTCTCAGGACCCTGAATGGGGCGTGGCCAGCTCCCATTGAGAACCCCGTTGCATGCTGACCTTCCTTCCTGGATTGTTCTTGCGTACCCAGAGAGAGGTCTGACTCCTTCACAGGGTGAGGGACAGCTCCACTCTCCAAAAATTGTCTTAAGGTTGAATTTATATCAATGAGTGTTTATATAACTCCTTAATAAATATTAACCCTTTATATAATCAATTACAAATAAATAATTCTGCAATACACAGTTCTGATTCTTCTGGTGCCTCAGCGATTGCCTTTTAGTAACAGAGCACTTCCTCCCTCACCTTCTAAGATTTGGGACACTTAGGGGCCTAGCAGGAACTATGCCATTATGGGTCTGGGCAAAGGCCCTTTAAGATACTGGCCCTGGGTGAAGCTTTGTGTCTTGAGACAAAGTCTCATGTAAAGCAGGCTGGTCTCAAATGCTATGTCTGAGGCTGACCTTGAACTCCTAATTCTCCTGCTGTCTCTCTAATGCAGGAATTAGAGCTGTGTACTATACCCAGTTTATTTTATTGTAGTAAGTGTTCATTCAGAAGAGCGTTATCATCCTGATACCAAAGGGCAGATCACCTCCTATAGTACCTAAGTCAGTGTTAAATGCTGTGAAGAGGCACTATGATCATTTAACTGAGGGCTAGCTTACAGTTTCAGAGATTTAATTTATTGTCATTATGTCCAGGAAACATGGTAGTATGCCTGCAGGCAACAGGAAGTGAATTGTCTCATTGGGTGTGACTTAAGCATATACGAGACCTCAAAGCCCGCCTCTTCAGTGGCACACTTTGTCCAAGACCACAGCTACTCCAATAAGGCCACACCTTCTAATAGCACCTCCCTTTGGGGGCCATTTTCTTTCAAACCATCACATATAGTAAGGGGCCTCTTGGGGGCCCACCTCACAAGTGGGTCCCCTGCTGTCATCCCAGGCCTACAATGGAGGTGGGCAGATGTACCCCTCAGAAACTATTATGGATTGATCAGTAGTTGTTTCATTTGAACTTGAATTTGTCTGAGATATGTCAACTTCTGGGTCTTAGGTTCTGAAGTTGTTGGTATCACTGAGTGACATTGCTTGATAAGCATGGTCTAGATGCTGGCTCAACCCAGCATCACATTCCACAGGGTTCATGGTCCCATTCTTTCCAGGTCAATTTCCGTCTTAGGGTTTCTACTGTGTGATAAAACACCCTGACCCGAACAAACAAAAAGCAACCTGGGGAGGAAAGGTGTGTTTTGCTTACACTTCCAGGCACCTAGGGAAGTCAAGGCAGGAACACACACAGGACAGGAACCTGGAGTTAGGGCCCGAAGCCAAGGCCATGGCGGAAGTGCTGCTTCCTATCTCATTCACTCCTTATGGTCTGCTTCCTTACACCCCCAGGCCTACCTGCCCGAGGGGGCTCTGCTCCAGGTCAGCTGGGTCCTCCACATCAGTCATTAATCAAGGAAAAGCCACAGGCTGGCTTACAGAACACGGTGGGAACATGTTTATCAGCTGAGGGTCCCTCTTTGCAAATGACTCTAGCCTGATTAAGTCCAGCTGAGAAGCTAGGACAGTGTCTGACAAGACTGCAAATTCAATCGCCATAATTTGGCGACTCGGATAATTCAAATTTGCTTTTCAGCAGCATCAGCATTGCAGATGCAGGAGAGTCCTCCAGGTTCTCATAGACGGACACTCTTATTCCCACCCTGTGACCCAGACAGAGAACTGGCCGACCCTTCCTTGTAAGCACACAAGTAAAACCAAACCAACCCATCAGAGCCTGTGCCGATAGCTAGTGTCACCCCATAGCAGCAAGGCAAAATGGTCACACAGCCTCGAAGCACAGGCAAGCCTCGGTTGTTAACTTAGCAGAGCGGGAGAGATGGCTCAGTGGTTAAGAGTGCTGGCAGCTCTTCCAGAGGTCCTGAGTTCAATTCTCAAAAACCACATGGTGGCTCACAACCATCTATAATGAGGTCTGGTGCCCTCTTCTGGCATGTAGGCTTATCTGCAATAGAAGCACTTGTATCAAACATATATAAAGTTAACTTAGCAGAGCCAACAGCTTTAATGCAGTGACACTTAGGTTTGGGGACCAAAAAAAAAAAAAAAAAACTGACCACATAATCTAGAGACTTTTGATGATGTAAGAAGTTTTGCTTCCTCAGAAGAGTACATGGCTGTGCCAAATGGAGCAGGCAAGCTCACCAAGAATGGGTCCTACGGGGGTTTTACTCCTAATGCAAAAGGGTTCTGTGCCTCACTTGCTGGGTCAGATCTAGACCTCACACCCTCACTTGACTGGATTATTTAAGGTCACACAGTTGCCAGGCAGTGTGTAATTTGAGCTGGCCATATATTTTTATTTTAAAGTGTTGATACTGAAGGAATTTCAGTTTTGTTTGGGTTTGCATTTTTGAGACATGGTTTCTCTGTGGAGCTCTGGCTGTCCAAGAACTCACTTTGTAGACCAGGCTAGCCTCGAATTTATAGATATTTGCCTGCACCTGTCTGAGTGCTGGGACGTGTCAAGCACCTTTACTATTTAACCCTTTGCTAGAAAAGAGAGTTTCTTTTACATTTCTTACAGATTATCATCACTATTCAGTTGAAGAACATAATCAACCCAGTGCCCAAACCTCACATTTGTTGTTTATTTTCTGGGATTGATTTTTATTGTTTTCAGCAGGGTCTCACACAGCTCAGGGTGGCATCAACCTTGCTATGCAGCCCAGCTCACTTGTACCTCACTCTAAAACCCAGATTGGCCTTGAATTTAAGGTCTTGCCTTAGGTCTTCAGTTACTAGAATCATGGGCGTGAACCACTACAGCACTCTGATTTTGATCTTATGTAAGTGAACATGGTCTAAAATTCCCTTTAAAGGCTTGTGAAGTAAGGCTGACTAGTCAGAGTGTGCTGCAAAATGATGTCATGGACAAGGTGCCTCTTCAAAAAAAAAAAATTTTTTAAACTTTTTCATTTATTTAATTATTTGCCTTGGTGTTTGCCTGGAACTGGAACTACAGACAGTTGTGAGCTGCCATGTGGGTGCTGGGAATTGAACCCGGGTCCTCTGGAAGAACAGAGGTTGCTCTTAACCACTGAGCCATCTCTCAAGTCCCCCAAAATTTTTTTAATTTAATTTTATTTTACATTTTATTTTAAATGATTTTTGGCCCCGTTTGGGCCAGAGGTGTGACTGACTCCACCCTTCCTTCTACCTGTCTTTATTCTGATTTCTCTACCCACTTCTATGGTATCACACAGACTAAAACAGCTCTTTATTTACAGAATCGAATACACAAAACAGTCCCACCACAATGTATAACTGTGTAAGGGTGTCAGATCTTGGAATTACAGACAGTTGTTAGCTGTCATGTGGATGCTAGGAATTGAATTCAGGTCCTCTGGAAGAACAGTCGGTGTTCTTAACCACTGAGCCATCTCTCCAGCCCTCTTCAAAAGTTTTTTGAGACAAAAAAAAAAAAAAATCTCACTATACAATGTAGCCCTCAGTGGCCTGGCATGTGTTATATAGACCAGGATGGCTTCCAACTCAAAGGTCAACTGTCCCTGCCACCAAGTGCTGAGATTAGAAGTGTATGCCTGCATTCTGGCTTTCTCTAACAGTTCTGGAAGCCAAAAGCCCAAGTTCAAGGTCCATCAGGCTGGCTTCTCATCAGGGCCCTTTTCTTGGCATCTGGACAACCCAGTGATGCTCCACCCTCCATATTTTCCCATATGATCTGAACCCTGGCCTTAAGGGAATGCCCCCTCTCTCTAGAGCCTCTCGTCACTTTTTTTTTTTTTTTTTTTGCTACTCTGCTAACATTAACTAACCTCCCTTTCTCCATACCCATCTCCCTTTCCCCTTTGAGGCACTGTCCTGTTCTGTATCCCAGGCTGAATTTGAACCCACAGTCCTCCTGCTTCAGCTTCTTACATGCAGGATCATATGGTGTGCACAACTGTGCCCAATCAAGTGCGCAGGGAGAAGTGTTTTGTTTCTTATGCTGGGAATTGAAACCAATGCTTGCAAGTCTTCTCCTCGGGAACCACATTCCCAGCTCTAGTAACCGGCTGTACTAAACTACGCTGTCTAAATTACTGCATAGTTTCTGTCTGTTGGTGAGATACAAGCTAACAAAGAACTGGTAGCAGCCCAGTGTGGTGCTGCAGGGGACGTGGTGCATAACCTGCAGAACACAGCCAGCCAATGGCACCACTTGTCTATCTGGAGTGTTATGCTTTGTCAGGTTTCAGAAGATGGGCACCAGGTTCCCTGTGGAGACCCCAGCTAAGAAGAGATGTTTGGGGACTGAAGAGATGGCTCAATGGTTAAGAGCACTGACTGCTCTTCTAAGGGATTGGGGCTCAAATCCCAGCACCCACAGGACAGCTCACAACTGTCCATAACTCCACATCCAGAGGATCTGGCACCCTCACACATACATATAGGCAAAACACGAGTATACATAAAATAAAAATAAAGTTTTTTTAAAGATGTTCAACAGTTTCTTGAACATGTATGTGTGTAGTAAGACAGGCCCATAAAGTTGAGGAAATTGGCTCAAACCAGTTGCCAAGGCACGCACATAACACACTGCCTTATGAGCCAACCTGGAGTCTGCCTGGGGGCCTAGCAACAGACAGGGTCCAGAGTTCCTGAATCTGTGGAGTCAGCCTAGCAACAAATGCTGTCATAAGTCTTGATCATGCCCAGCCAATGAGGGACAGCCTGGGCGCTGGGAGGAGGGTATATAAGGCTCTCCCCATTGCTGAATGAATGAGTCTGCTTTTACCTGGCCCCATGGTCTGTGTTCTGATTCTGTGTCTTCTCACCCTCCCCCAGGGGAACTGCTAGGGCTCAGCAGCAGACTGGGCACCTCTGGCATTCACTTGTCTCCCTTATGCCTTCCTTCCACAGCCATTTACGGTCTCTCATCACCCAATGGTGAACCACAGTGACCAGAACCTCCATGTCCCCTCTCATCTCTGAACTACCACTCAGCTCAGTCTGTTCTAATATCATGATTTTGTAAACATCTTTTTTAAAGTTTGGTTTGGTAATTCACTGCAACTCCAACTCTCTGGAAGCTAGGGAGAAGGATTTCCACACTCAAGGCCAGCCTGGGAGAGTCTGTCTCAAAAACAATAAATAATAACCATGTGTGCTTGTCTTTGTGGTACATGCCTGTATCTGTCGTATTAGGGAGGATGAAGCGGGAGGATCCTGGGCAAGTTCAACACCATCTTGGGCTGCAGGGTAAGACCTTGTCTTAGGGAAAAAAAATCATTTCTTAAACTATGATCAATAATGGTTATATTTCCCTGCCTCCTGCCTCCTGAGTGCTGAGATCAAAGATGTGCACTATCATGCCCAGCTGTGTGCCAAGCTGAGCTGCCTGCCGGTCTTCGTCTCAGCTTTGCTGGCTGACTGAGCATGCTTCCCTGCCCTAGACATTTTCTGTGCACCAGTTAGCTCTCAAGGCTTCATTATATTCAGTGTGGATATTTTTGGCAAAACTAACTCATATGCGGTGGTGGCATTCTTTTGTAAGTGGAACATAATGTCTGCCTGTCTTTTTGTGATGTATCAGCCACTGATGTTCAATCCCGTCATCCATTCATTTATTGAGGGCTCTTTTTTTTTTTTTTAAATTCCAACTAATGAAGTTTACCATTTCTATCCATTTTTCTGTGTACAGTTTTGACATTAAGCATGTTCACACTGCTGTGATATTACTGCTACCATCCATCTCTAAAACATTGCCCTCTGTCCAAACAGAATCCACATATCTATAACCAACAGCCCTCACACTGTTCTCCAGCTGCTGGCACGCACACCACCTAGTCTCTAGGAGTTTAAATAATCTCCACAGTTCTTCCACATAAGTGGATCACACACATTCAAAGATATCTGTCACTGTGCCAGTTGCAAAAGAAAATCACCTGTCCTCCTGTGATTGGTTTATTTTCTTTAGTACAGTGTCACCGTGGTTCAGGGTCATAGAGTGTGTTAGAATTCCCTTCACATCTGTGACAAGTACGTTAGCTAACTTGGTAGGATTTAGAAACAAACCTATCTGAGGCATTCCAGAGAGGTCCATTGTCGAGTGCAACCTCGCCAGCAAGGAAGACGTGACTCCCAGGCTTCTTCCTTCAGCAGTTTATTCGAGACCTTTACCAGAAGCTTCTACCCTGGGGGGGGGGAACCCCCGCTCAATAGCTAAAAACTCTCAGGGCCTCTAAACCAAAATAAGCCTAAGTAGGTACTGCTCATAGGTCCACGTACGCAGTAGCAAGCCACAATCCAAGGCCAAGCCAAATAGGGAATTGCTTATGGCAAGAGAGCGCTCACCCTCAAGGGGCGAGGGGTGGAAATTGGCGCCATCTTAAGGCACAGTCATGATGACTCAGCTCTCTACAGTCCATGACACGGGAGAGAAAGTACCCCGGTATGGGTGGCATCATTCCAGGGAGGTCCATGACACGGGAGAGAAAGTACCCCGGTATGAGTGGCATCATTCCAGGGAGGTCCATGACATGGGAGAGAAAGTACCCTGGTATGGGTGGCATCATTCCAGAGAGGTCCATGACATGGGAGAGAAAGTACCCTGGTATGGGTGGCATCATTCCGTAGGCTGAAGTTATGGGTTGAATGAAAAGGAGAGAACATGAAGAGTCACAGAAGCCACCTCTCCTCACTCTGACTACAAAGTCAGCCGCCTCATGACGCCCCCAGCACAAGGAACCGTGTCTCCTCAAACTGAAAACCAAAAAGACGCCTGTAGGTGGCTTCTTGCCAGGTATGTGGTCACAGTGACAAGAAAAAGAGCACACCATTTGAGGTTGGGTGTGAGCCAGGAGTGCACACACCGAGGTGGACAGTCAGAGAGCTTGAAATGAGCTGGGACTCCAGGAACCGACTCAGACTAACCAACCAACAAAAGCTGGACAGTTTCCACAGTGTATATGTCACAACCACGTGCCATGTAAATGCTTCAGCCAACACAGGCTCTCCTCCTGGTACATTCCACAGATGACTAAGGTTTGCATAGCGCTCTACAACGTTTGTACAATGGCACTATCACCAAAGAACACATTTCCTTTGTTGTGTCCTCACTTTAAGTGATGCGTCCTGGCACAGGGATGAAGGTACAATACAGCACAACTAGTATGCCTAATACTCCTGGGAACACCGGGAAAGTACCTACACACAGCAGGGCGAGAGTCCAACACGGCAGCTCCGTGGGCAAAGATGCTTGCTGCTGAGGTTGACAACCTGAGTTTGAGTTCTAGAACTGACTCTGCATGTTGTCCTCACCTTCACGTTCAAGCAGTGTGTGCATACACATAAACAAATGTAATAAAAAGGAAAAACAATAAATATTCAGATTTTCCTTACTACACAGAGGGCCAGAGGACTTAGTGGTGCTGAAGCTTCATTCTGACTTGAGCTCAGAGCAGAGGCTGGAACGGTTCTGGACGTGCCTCTTATAACGGGAAGACTGGTACCTTGGACAATGCGTGTGGTACCCAGCTGTTCAGTTCCATCCTGGTCCAGATATTACCCTAACTGTGTCTTGAGGGTGTGGCTAACATCTAAGGTCAGCTGGCCTCAGATTACCCTCTATGAAGGGGGCGATCCTCACCTACTTAGCCAAAGGCCTTAAGAGCAAAGTGATTTCCTGGAAAAGGGAGATTTCTGTTTCAAGATGACATGAGCATCCTGCCTGCCCGCACACTGCAGACGTGCCCTTGCCACAACATTGAGGCAATTCCTCAAGGCTCTGCAGACAGCCATACACACACCGCATCAGCTCTCTTTCTCCACAGAAACTTAACTGATGTAACTGCTATTATCAAACACTAATGGCTGTAGAAATTAGCTTTTGCTATAGACATGGTAATGTTTCTTGGTGGCTGTAACCTAAAATTATAAGGCAAGATTGCTTTTATGGAAAATTTACACTGTAAAGCTGTTTGAATCACAAGTGCCTCTAATACGCCCTGTGCTGTCAAGTTAAAGCTAAATCTTCATGGCATACTGATGGGCAAGTGTGTTTTCTGAGCTCAAGCTATAGTTCAAGTTCTTTGAATCTTGAGTCAAATACAAAGGGAATTTCCACAATGCCTTTACTTTAGTTTTGAGACAGGGTCTCATGTAGCCCAGGCTGGCCTCAAGCTTACTAGAAAGAGAATGTGTTTGAACTCCTGATCTTCTTGCCTGTACACATGGAGTGCTGGAATCACAGGCATGCAGCACCACACTGGTTTACGTGGTGCTGGGACAGACAGTGCCCTTTGCTGGTGCTCAGCAGGTGCTTGCTCTATCCCAGGGCCACATCCCTACACCACACTGATAGGAGCTCGCCTGACTCCAGAGTGTTAGCACACAGCCTTAATCCACCTCTTGTTCCTCGGTTTCCTTTTGTTGCCCTCTATGGTAATCTTATCCAAGAGTTTCCCAAGGGTAAAAAGCCTATGCAAAGCTGTGATATTCCTTAATTAAGAATATGCTTTTGGGGGCTGGAGAGATGGCTCAGCGGTTAAGAGCACTGTCTGCTCTTCCAGAGGACCCGGGTTCGATTCCCAGCACCCACATGGCAGCTAACAACTATCTGTAGTTCCAGTTCCAGGCAAACACCAAGGCAAATAAATAAAGGAATTTTTAATTTAATTTTTTTAAAGGAATTTGCTTTGGGTATTATCCCTTTGAAATTTTTTGGGGGATATTTGGGATGTTTTAGGGATCTGGAAATCAACTTGCTCAAAGTGTAAATTTGGAGAACAATGAAAATGCCCTTGGCTAAGGCAGGGTGTCTCAGTCCTCTAGAAGCTGGGTCCCCCTGCAGCTGGGAGGCTAAGACATCCTTAAGGTGGGCTGTCTTCTTCCCATCTGCTCAACACCACACAGTTCATCTAATTGTGTAACAGGAACTTCCACCAGACTTCAATTGGAGGAGATGAACAATGTAACTACATGCCAAAAAGGCAAGGATGGGGGGGATGCTGTAAAATCGTTTAGATAGCCTCCAAGTAAAAAGCAGGCCCAATTAAACGTCTTACATTCCTTTTTCTCCTCTGCTCCCCTTCCTCCCCCCTTTTTCTCTCTCTCCCCCCCCCCCGTTCTTTTAGTAAACCTAATATGGCTCCTTGAAAAAAAAAATCTTATATTCCTCTGGGCAGTGGTGGGACACTCTTTTCTTTTATCCTAGTACTTGGGAGGCAGAGGCAAGTGAGCTTTGTGAGTTCAAGACCAGTCTGGTCTACACCGTGAGCTCCAGAACAACTGGGGCTACACAGTAAAATCCTGCCTCAAAATAATAGTAAAATCAACCATCCAACCAATCGATCCATCTTCTGTTTTCAAGGCCACTATTATAACGAGAGCCACTAAGTACTGGAGAAGCATGCCTGGGTACAGAGTGTGTGCTGCCTCAGAGGACTAAGAGGAGAGTGAGAAAGGAAATTCAGAGCCTTCTCTGAGGATGTACCTGACCTCTCGATTTTTGCTGTGAAGGACACTACTATTAAAGAAACTGTCTCTCAGGGTGCTGTTTTGAAAAGAGCTCTGGGTGTTAACAGTCTGTTTCCTATCTGTTTTTTTTTTTTTCTTACAGATTGTATTAGCATTCCGGCTGTCTATAAACTCTCCATGGAGCTGAAGTTGACTGAATTTCTGCTTCTCCTGCATCACCATGTTCAGCTCAGCACAACAATCTCAATCTATAACTGCAGTCACATATATATTAATTTGCATTTATTTATGTGTATGAGTATTTTGTCTGCATGTATATCTGTGCACCATGTGGAAGCCTAGGAGGCCACAAGAAGAAACTGGATCCCCGGGACTGAAGTTACAGACAGTTGTGAGCTGGGTACTAGGAATTGGACCTGGGTCCTCTGACGAGAGCAGGAAGTGATCCTTAAATGCTGAGCCATCTCTCCAGCCCTGGTTTAATTTAGGGGGTGGGGTGGGGGGGCTCAGCAAAGATGTGTCCAGAATAAAAGATGTAGTGCCAGGTCTAAAAACAGTTTGTCTCATAGGATAACTAAGTATTATAAATATTAAAGAGGACCAGACATGGCAGTACCTGCCTTTAATCCCAGTGCTCAGGAAGATCTTCGTAGGTTCTGGGCCAGCCTGCTGTACAAACTGAGTTCCAGGACAGCCAGAGAACCTGTCTGAAAGCTTGAGGAGAAATGAGCCTGCCTTAAAGCTGCCAGGCTGAATGGAGGTAGTGGGTGGGGCAAGCTCAACACTTTCTTGACCGGTCAAGTGAATGCTCTGTATACTGAGGGAGGTCTTAGGGCTTCTCAGATGGGTTACAGGTGGAGGTTGTCTTCAGTGGGCCTCTGCTGTCACAGGCTGACCTGTACACACCCCTCCTTCTCCTAACTCAGGACTTCATTTTTTTCTATGAAGATTTTTGTTGTATTTGGTTTCTGGCCCATTCTTTTGGGCCAAGACTAGAGGTTTGACTGGCAGAAACACACAGATGCTTACATTCTTATGCTGATTGACCTAGGGCCCAGGCATATAACTTGTTAACTCCTTCATCTTAACTCATGATTCTTGCTCAGCCATGAGGCTCAGTACCTTTTCTCAGCAGCATTTCAACTTCTTTCCTCTGTGTCTCCAGGCATCTCTGCAGTGTCTCGGCTCTGCAATGTTCCCAAAGTTTTCTTAGTCTGGTAGCCCCGCCCATACTTCCTATCTACCTCTGGCCAATCAGCTTTTTATTAAACCAGTGGGAGGGGACAAATATTTACAACATACCATAATCCTACTACAGATTTCAGTCACACTGATGTGTGGTCAAGGTGCTCTACCCCGAGTGTAGATATGAACCTCAGATTTGATTGAGATTTATTTATTTTGTGGATCTCAGGTCAAACCCAACCTTTGTACTTTCTAGGCAAATGTCTACCACTCAATATGCTCAATCCTCTCCTGATAAAGTTATTTTCCGTCTAGTGCCACAAGAACAAGAACCAGCTGGGTTTGTAGTTCAATTGTGGGGTACAAACCCAAGTGTGAGATTCTAGATTCAATCAAACACCAGAAACAAACAACAAAAACCAGAACCACCAAGAATAAGCGTGATGTGGTGGTGTGCCTTATGATCTCAGCACTCAGGAAGCAGAAGGAAGAGGTCCAAGCACAGAAGGCCTCTGGTATAGAGCAAGTTCAAGAGCACTCTGGGTTCAAAACAAACCACTCCCAATAACAGGCTGTCACCTCAAGGTCTGTGCCCAGGGATTCTTACTCCATGAGCTCAGAGTAGGCTGGTTCCTCCAAATGCAGGTCTCCTTCCATTCCAGAAACCACTTCCCATCTTCTGTAAACTCATTTTAGTAAGGTCATCCAGAGCCAACTTCCAGTGCTTGCAACCCAAGGAACTAAGACAAGAAGGAATACAGCCGCCCATCTAATGTATGCCAAGCTGGTGAGTAGTCAACCCAAGACACCTTCACTACTTACCCCCTCACCAAGGGCATGAGACCATGGCACACTCTTTGGGAATTTGGTATATCCGAGCTAGAATTCACCTGCTTAATTCACAAAAGTCTTCTTTTCCCCCTTTTTAAGCTGTGTGTGCACACGTGTGCTATGGCTTGCGCAGGTCTGAGGATGACCTGCAGAAGGTCGTCCTCCCCTTCCACCAGGCAGGTTCTGGGCAGCAAACTCAGGTTACCAGGCTTATCAGTAGGTACCTACTGACCCTTCCTGTCAGCCCAACAGGTGGCTTTTTTTTTCTGTGGGTGTTGGGATCTGAACTCAGGTCTTCATGTCTGAGATACTTTCCCAGTGAAGAAAAAATCAGGGGCTAGTACATTGCTCTAAGTATTTGTAGAATAAACCAAAGCGCCATCCAACACTATGCATAATCCAAGATGTCAGAAAAAAATTTAATATTATGTAACCCACACCCTTTCAAAAAGTGGCATAAGTCAGGCACGGTGGTATATGCTAATCCTAACCCTAGCATTCAACAGGCTGGGGAAGGAGGATCCTGAGACGGAGGCCAGTCTGGGCCAGACAGTAAGATGAGGTCTCAAACAAACCGAGACAGAACCAAGCAGTAGCAGTAGCAACTCAGACTCTGAAATGTAAAGTGACTTACCCGAGGCTCCCCAGCAGGGGAAGAAGCCTGAGTCCAGGACAGCATTCTCTGAGATGTATCTGTGAAACCATCCCATTCTTTCAGCAATGGAACACACTCGTCTCCTGCGGTTCTGCTCCCACACTCGTCCACAAAAACTACTCAATCCAGTCTACTGCCAGTTCAGATTTCAGGGAAGAGTTTATTAAGTAGCTTTACATCTCCCCTCACCTTCATTCTAGTATCTACCCCCCACCTCTCCAAAGGAGCTTGTTTTATCACATGGGGGTGGGATGGAAAAGGAGGCAGTATGTATGGTCCCACTGTTCAGTTAGTCTTTAGACTTCACCATGTGTGGTCTCAACCCTGAGTCCTACTATTCAGGGCAATTTGTTCAGAGAGCAATGGTGCTACCTGAGAGCATTTTAGGTCAGTTGCCATCTCCTGAGTTCACTGGTCACATATATCACTATGATCATATAAGCATGTTGTCAGTGGTAGGCAAAGGCTGTTAAGGGAGAACCCCCTGAGGGGGTTTGGAATCACATATGAAATGATTCATGTGGTAAAGTGCTCAAGTACTGTTTTTAAAGACTGGGTCTCACTGTGCAGCCCTGACTGGCTTGGAACTTGTTATGCTAGATAACTACGTTATCCAGATTGGTCTGGAGCACAGAGACCTGCCTGCCTCTGCCTCCCAGGGGCTAAAATTTTAAATGTGTGCCACCACATTTGTTGCATACTCAAGTACATTTTAAAAAAGGATATTTGAGAAGATGTCTACTGGTGAGGAAGCAAAGTACAACCTAAGAAGCTTCTAGAAAGAAACAGCAAAAGAAGTATAGGAATAGAACAGTTGACAGTGTGGGAGAGGATGCTTAGAGCTCAGTCTGGCAATGATTTGAGCTCTGACTCAAACACATTCCTAGTTGGAGACCAGCTCTCTTACCTCCTGGAGAAGATAAAGAGTTACACTTAGTTCCAACTCTTCTCCCACTAATCTAACCTGAAGTCAGTGGTTTCCTCACTGGCTATCAGTATAAGATGGACCAGTTAGGTTAAGTGATCAAAAGTAGGACGGTCTTACAGTCTGCTTAACAAACAGCTGGACTGAGAAACCTGAACTTCCAAGTTCCCCAGGGTGAGGCCCATCCTCAAGAGTAAGGGGTTCATAGCATATATAATCTCTTGGGAAGACTACACAATCCAGGACTGAGGTGGTGAAGGGCAAGACTCCATCAGCAGCTGTGCCTATCTTAATCGAGAAGTCAGTATAGAGGGTCAGCCGTCATTTGTAAGTCCAGTGGGCAGTGGCCCAGCCCTGGCCCTTGCATAAGTCCCGGTGGCGAAGGTAAAAGGCATGGACACGAAACCGACGGCCACAATGGGGACAGGCATGCAGAGCTCTAGCATGGGTCTTCATGTGCTCTGTCAGATGGTGCTTCAACTTGAAGCGTTTATTACAGATGCCACATCCAAAAGGTCGAAGGCTGAAGGTCAACATGATGTGCCGGTCTCGTTTGGGCTTCACTGCAAACCGTTTTCCACACAAGCAACCAAAGCATTTTCCATCTGCTGGGGGTGACCCTCCTAGCTTCACAGGCCCATGCACAGCTTGCCCTGACCCTCCAGGTCCTCCGCCCCCTGACAGGATTTCATTCCCATGAAGATCCACTGGTTTCCATGATGGATCTCCTGCCCCAGATGTCTCCCCGCCTCCTGAGGACAGCAAGTATCTTAGTTCCCCATTTCCCTCAGAGTCCTCTCCAGAAAGTGCTTTGGTCTTTTTCTTTGCTCCTCCAGACACAGTCTGACCTCCTGAAGTCTCCTCCTTCGACTCAAGGAGTTCCTGATTAACATATAAGACTTGGGAAGCTCCTACAGGAAGGGCAGGAGGCTCAAGGGTTGAGCTGTCATCCTCTGGAGGTTTGTTGGGAAGAGCAGATGTAGGCAGCGGGTGAGATCCACAAGCGTGGGGAAACCCTTCTGATATTCTCTGAGGTTGAGGAGGCGGAAAGAGTGGGGCTGCTGGCCCCTGCTGCTCCTCCTGCTCCTCCTCCTCCTCTTTCACCTGAATCTGTAACACTTCTAGCTCACTGCCCTCCTCTGCAATGGAGTTCTCGGTAGAAGCAGTATTCTCTGAAGAAGCAGAGGCCTGAGCTGGGTTCTGGAAAGGGGAAGAGCGAATGCACCAGCCTCCTGAAGATGTTGTGGAAAGAAGTGTATGGTAGGAGGCTCCTCCACCAGCTGAAATTCCTCCACCTGATGTTTCTAGCTCTCGAAGAATCTCTGAGCACTGATCTACTACTTGCCACATCTGCAGGCCACTGGCTACAAGGAGATGAGCAGGGAGAGCATCCAGTGGCAGACGCAGGCGCCCTGAATAAATGAGCTGAAGCAATCCCTCGAAGGCATCTGCCTCAATGACATTTGGTAAAGTGAGTCGGGGCGCGTCCCCCAAAAGCAGCTTGTCATGGAAGTAAGGAGAGGCAGCAGCCAACACAGCTTTGTGAGCTCTAAGTTCCCTGCCCTGAACCAGGACAGACACATCACAGAACTTTCCCTCCAGCCTGTGGCGGTTCAGGGATTCCAGCAGCGAAGAGCTGTGATGAGGGAACTCAATATGGATTGTCCGTGGGGCTGGGTAGCACCTCGGAGACGGGGGTGTGGGAGGCAGCGTGGACGCATCCATGGCCACTTCGGAATAGTGAGCCTCTATGAGGAACCAAGGCTGCAGAGGAAACAGACCAGAGTCACCCAGGTTCGGTAAGGAGACCTGGGTCAAGCTGCTCCCCGCCGACACTTCACAGGCAGGGCCAGTTTCTGTGCATTACTTCCGCCCACCAAGTCAACCCACAAACACCAACCAGGGTGTTTATTCCAGGCCGTGAGGAAGCCGAGGAGGCTACTGCGCCCCACCTCGCCGGCTCGCCCCGCCTCACCGTGCTCACACAGCCGGTTCCGCACGCTCCCGACACGCGCCTCTCCGCCGACACGCCCCCACCGCAGGCGAGATCGCCTCGCAGCCCTCCGCCTGCCCCGCACCTGGTCCGCCGGCCGGCCGGAAGCTGCCGCCGCTCCGCCGGACGCCGTTGCGGCCAAGCGCGCAGGGCGGGGCCAGGTCTGCAGCCAATGGAAGGACGGGAACCTACAATCTCCCCTCTCATTGGCTGTGCGGCTGGAGGGGCGGGGCTAGGGGCCGCCGGGGCCGCCCGTGCGAGCGCTGCGGAGCTTGTCCCGGGAGCGGCGGCGCTCGAGGACCGGTTCGCGGCGGTGTGGATCTTGTCGCCCGCCGCGCGAGGTAGGTGCTGTCCTCAGTGTGCGCGCGGGGAAGCCACGCCGGAAGTCTGGAGCGAACGCTCGCTAAGGACCGACCCCCGATTCCTTCCTCCGGAGCAAGCCCTGTATGGAAAGTTTTGCAGACTGTCACTTGGGCCCGCCCATTCGCAGCCTTCCCGGTTGAGTGCCGGGGCAGGTGGGGAGCGCGAGTCGGGTTTGGGTCCTGAAGACTGCGCTGTATATTGTTTCCCTTACTGGATGGGATTACTGCTTGCGGGCTGGCAGCTTTCTCCCCAAAAGTACTTCCTGTCACTCCTTCAGGTGATTCCGGGGGCTCCAGACTAAAAAGTCAGCCCAGTGCTGGGCTAGATGGCACACGCCTTTAATACCAGCACTTGCGAGGCAGAGGCAGGAGGATCTTTTGAGTTCTAGGCCAGCCTGATCTACAGAGGGAGCTCCAGGACAGCCAGGGATACCCAGAGAAACCATGTCTGGAAAAACCAAAACTAAACAAATAAAGTGAGCCCAGCGATAAAAGAACAATCTCCGTTTATTAAACATGATTTTTCTGTTTCACCACACACTCCAGAAAAAAAGGAAATGGGAGTGGGAGAAAGGGGGCGGGGCTGGGAGTCAGGGCGGTAAGGAGAAGAGTAAACAAACAAAAATGAGCAGGAAGAGCATCTCCCTGCTCTTAAGGTGGTGGGTGGGGAGAGAGTGAGGAACGGGGCTGGGGAGCCAGGAAGCTCTGTACAGAAGGGTCGCCTCCCGGCCCCCACCCCGCTTATGTACAGTACAAACCCCAGATAATTACAACAGCCAAAGAGGAGAAAGGAGGTACGGGGTAGGGCCTGAAGTGGGGTAAGCAGAGGAAAGGGCATGGGATTAAATTTCACATATTTACAAGTTTTATATAAGTATAAATTTGGCCCCGGCTGGGTGGATGTGTAGAGAGGGGGATAAGATCCAAGGAGAGCTGTCCATACAAAAGGTCGAGTCTGGAGTCTGGGAGGGATTCTCAATACCAAACGCAAGAAGGGGCGAGGAGTCAAGGCTGGGTAGGGACAGCAGTCAGAGAAGAGGGGGTACCCAGGAGGGATTGTTCCCCTTCCATGGCCTACCCACCCCAAACCCCATCCATCCTACCTCCCTGTCCCGCCAGAGAGCTATGTACAGAGAAACACCGAAAAATCATGGAGCTGGCGGGAGGGAGGGAGACTGGCTGAGGGGGGAGGGTGAGAGGGAAGCCCAGCCCTGTCCTACCTCCCCCAGGGGACAGAGTCATGGAAGGGGGCCCCCAAACACCCATCTTCCAACACAGGTCCCCCACCCTGGGGGAGAGAGACATGGCTTTTCCTAGAGTAAGTTCCCCCTCCCCACGGGAGCAGAGACACAGGAGGGGAGGGGTAGGGGCTGGCTGAGTAGGGACAGGGCAGACCAGGTAGTCTGTCCTCCACACCCAACACAGGAGGCCTCCTAACCCTAACCCCTCGAGATCCGAACCTCAGTTCCACCCCACCCAACACACTGGGGGAGGGGGGGGCATAAGCCCCCTCACCCCGCTCTGGGACCAGCCAAGAGCAGATCAGGTGTGGGGAGAGGGGGAGGCGACTCCCCTTCCCCCCTTGCCGCCCCCTCCCTGCCCCGGTGGCCCCTCCACCCCATCTGGGTTCTGGGTGGGAGAGTAAATGTAAGAGTGGAAAGGGGAGTTTGTGCGTGCTGAGCCCCCCCAGACGCTCCTGAGAAATCAAGGGGTAATAGGGTCCCCTCACCCGGGGCCCCCTCCCCATAACAAGGGGGACAGGGGAGGCCAAAATGGGGTGGTGGAGGGGAGTTAGATTGTCAGCTCTGGTTACTGCTAAAAAAATCACCCTGAAGTTGAAAGTTTGGAGGTGCCACACCCCCAGTGTGGGGGTGAGGGCCTGTCCCCCAGTGCTCAGGGGAACTATGAGGCAGAGGGTGGGGATAGCACCCCGGAGTGAAGGGGTCTGTGGGGTAGGTGGTGTCCTGGGGTGAGGGTCCCACTTTCCCTCCTAGAAACGGTGCAGTGGAGGTGGCGATGGGTGCCTCAAGCAGGCACCCAGGGAGTCAGTCCTGCTGTCTGTCCTTCGGTGACGTCCAGTCCTGGTGGTTGATGATGTTCCGGGGTGGGTGCACAAGGAAGGAGGTCTGAGATGCTGGGTGGGCTAGTGGTCTGCGGTGTTTCGGAACTCGCCGTTCTCAGTGATCTGCAGCCGGGGTGGGGGGGGTGGGGCTGGGGGGGCCAGGCCGTTCCAAGGTGGGGCCAGCGTCACACGCGGGTTTGTTGGACCCAAGGGGGGAAGCTGCCTCTCCTGCAAGACACCAAAGGGAGAGCGCGGACTTATTGAGACGCTTCGTGGGGGCAAGGATGCCAGCCCCGAGCAGCGTACCCACCGCCAGCCAGCCAGCCCGCTCCACATCCAGGTCCACCCTCCTCCTGCTGCGTGTGTCTCATACCGGGGTCCTGGGGATCCGGGAGAGCACTCACCAGAACGCCAGCTCAGGCAGCTCTCTCTCATTTCCCCTCTTCAGGAGCTGCGTACCCCCCAGCCCCCTTTTCCACCGAGCCCCTCCCAGCACCCTCCACCCCAGGCAGGAACCGCACTGAGGAGCCAGAGGAAGAAGTACAGTAAAACCTCATTAATCCAAACCCCTACAGACTTGGAAGTTGGGTCATAATTTGAACAAAACCAAAGCTTGAGCTTTCCTTTATCTGTGAAGAAAGGGTGTACTAAGCAACCCTGGGAATGTGTCTGTGGGCGGGGACCTCAGCAAACAGACCTTATTTCACTATGTTCCCTGAGGGCCTGTGTACAGTCTTGTTTAGAGTTCTACTTACTGTGTTTTGAAGACAAGCTTTTCACTAAATAGACACTGTCATTCAACTTTGTCAGTTATTCAGAGTGGACCTCTCAAATAGAGCATCCCAAATTAGAGAGGTCTAAGTGTACTGGAAACAGGAAGGGGTCAGGAGTGATCTGGAGGAGGGACATCTTGCAGGAAGGCTCCTCTCAGGCTTGGTAGGAATGACTAAAAGGTTTATAGCAATGGTTCTGAACCTTCCTCACACAACAACCCTTGAGTACAGTTCCTTATATTGTGGTGCCCCGCCAGCATAAAGTTATTGTTGTTGCTACTTCATAATTAATTTTGCTACTGGTATGGATCATAAATGTCTGAGAAATGACTCCTGAGAATCGCTGGTGTGGAGCCTTGTGCCCCAGCTCTGCTCCTTCCCCAGCTTCCAGCTTGAGTAGCAGACCCAGGCCACTCCTAGACCTATTTTTGGAACCTTCTTTGGCTCTGGGAATAATTTCCTGGTTCCTGCCCTCAACTCAACCTCCTGTGCCTCTTCTGGGAGAGAAGACCACCCAAGTCCCCACACTTCCGGACACTTACTTGGCTTTTAAATATCTAGCTCAAAACTAATTTTTATTTTGACTAGCTGGGCTGCAGAGGGACCAATACCTACAAATGGTTTGGAAGAAGTGTACAAATGACTGTCTGAGCCACAAGACTTTGGGTAGAGCAGCGTGTAGCTACCTGTATCTGACCCTGTCTCCAATGGACACAAGAAATGAAGGCTTCCAAGGTCAGCTTTCTCTCCAAACCAGAACCAAAGACTCACCTGTTACCAGGCCACCCAAAATATAACCTTAGTAAAGCTGCCCTCTTGGCTTTCTGGGTATCTCACAGCCAGTGGTGGGAGGAGACTGGGTGTGATAGGATCCCCAAGTCCATGCAGCAAAACGGGGAAGGAGCCCTCAGATTTCCTGTGCCCGCTTGTCTGCTCCTGACGACACATGGGCATGCCCCCTACGCCCTCAGGGGCCCAAATTTAGAAACTGGATAAATTAGGGTACCATTATTCATTTTACAAAAGAGTTCAGTGCTGGAGTCAGTCCTTTAAATGGTGAAGTTGCCTGGTGTCTCAGCGTTTGTTTATAGATCACTAGCTACTGTCACGCAGGCTGGGCAGGCAGAGATGGAAGTGCAGTGTAAGGAGCCGCTGCCCACCACAGATCAGTCCATAGGAGTCCCAGGACTGCGGTGTGCCTGACAGCTTCCCATTCACTGGCCTTCGGGAAGACTGTGCCCTAGCGGTTCTGGGTGCCAGGGGACAGGGAAGGAGCGGCAGTGGGACTCAGGACCTGAGCTCCGATAGAGGTTATTTAACGCTGTTCCCCGTGCCCTTGCCTGGAACCAAATGTGGCTGAGCCCTTGAATACATTCTAGGAAGCTGTTTCTCCTCACTTCTAAGTCACAGGCCAGATGAAAAAGTCCAGCCTGACATCTATCCAAGACTCCCTGTCCTGCTTGTCACATGCCATCCACTCTGCTCACTTGTCAGGACAGATCAACAGCATCTTTTCCAGGGTCCCTTCGTGGTGCCTGCCCACTCCCAACTTCCTCCCAGTGGTAACTAAGGAGGCCTCAGGTTCCTTCTGCCTCACAGAGCAAGGGAGAAGGAGCAAAGGACGGGAGGGCAGGGGGGATAAGAGCTAGAAAAGGAAGAGGAACCCCAGCCTACCTGCTGGAGTCCGCACAGCCCTCTAGTCTGGCCCCAGCCCAATATCCCTCCACCCATTCTACCCACACCAACATCCAGTTCCCGAGGACGCTCTGGTGAAATGGGGGGTGACAGACAGACACTGGATAGGGAGAGGGAAGGGAGGGTGTCAGGAGGTGGCTGGTGTGGCCAGTCTGGAGAGAACCAGGGAACCTGTAAAGGTGCGTGGTGTTTGTAAGTGTCCAATTTGGTACTGCTAAGGAAGGCATCAGAGGGTGTGGGTGTGGGTGGGTGTCCGCAAGTGTGTTCTGCTTGTACCTTAGGAAGGGGCCTGTCTGTGCAGGAAGTGTCAGGAGGTGGAGTCTGTGCAGCGTTTCTGGGTATGGTGGGCAGCAGTGAGGGGGAGAGGCTGCAGAGAGCTGGAAGGGGTGGGCTTCACCACCAACCTGCAGTGGTCCGGAGTCACCTCCCCCAGTGTCCTCCGCCCGTGGTCAAAGCGGAATCAGGAGAATTACCTGATGAGGAGCTGCAGGGGGAGAGAGTGGGGTCATGGGGTCAGGAGGCTTGGTGCCAGGGGCAGGGAGTCCTGGTGGTCAGAGCAGAGGGAGGAGGAGTATGGTAGGAAAGCAGGGCAAGGGTGCGGAGGGCCTGAAGCTGGCTGGTGAGCAGAGGGGGTGACAGGGTGCTAGACAGTAGGCTGGGGAACACCGGGCCAAAGGCAAGCTGAATTTGAACTGTAGGAAGGGCCTCGGGGAGAGGCGTTAGGATCTGGAGAGTCAGAGACAAGAAGCTATGTAGGACCTACCAAAGAGTCAGAGTGGGGAGTCAAGAGAGCCCTGAGTCTCTAGGGTGTCCGGAGCTAGAGAAACTGCTCCGTTCTATCCAGTACAAACTCGAGCCTTCCTGCTCAACAACATTTGAGGAAAGCAACAGGAGTGGCCTACTGTGAGGTTCAGGGGCATGGGGGGGGGCTGAGAGACTGGGCTCTGGTGGACAGTCCTGAGATGCTGGTAAGGGTGAGAAGACAGACGGGACAGGAAGGCTAGGAGTGACGGACGGGCACAGACAATGGGATGCAGATGGATCACTGTGGGCTGCAGCCTGTAGACAAACAGGACCACGGGAGACAGATGGAGGTGGGGCCGGCCAGGGTGGCTGGTGCAGTGAGTGCACAGAGACAGTGGGATGGATGGGGATGGGACACGGAGAAGATAAATGACATTGTAATTTCCACCTGAGCGTCGAGCAGCCTCTTCTTGGGTTCAGGCAGCGGCTCAGCCATGGCGGGGTGGTCCCGACGCAGCTCCTCCTCCACCAGCATCAGCCTGAAGGGACGGGCTTCAGTGGGGTTAGTGGCGGGCACGGGCTTAGAGCCCACCTATAGTACTCTTGACCCTGGGGAACCCTTGCAACTCTGGAAAAACCTTGGACAGCTTCCCTTCCTTGTGGAATTAGTCTGGATCCAAAAGATGCTCTTTCATCCTGGAATCTTGCTGTCCACCTCCTCCCAGGGATCCTCATGCCTGCCTTCTGAGGGACTTTTTTTTTTAAAAAAAAATACTTATTTTTATTTTGTGTGAGTTGATGTTTTGCCTGCATGTATAACTGTGTAAGGGTGTCAGATATTGGAGTTACAGACAGTTGTTAGCTGCCATGTGGATGCTGGGAATCGAACTCAGGTCCTCCGGAAGAACAGTCAGTGCTCTTAACTGCTGAGCCATCTCTCCACCTCCCTGAAGGACTTTTTAAAGACTTGCTTGCATTTTTCATTCATTCATTCATTCATTCATTTATTTATTGGTTTTTCGGTACAGTCTCACTCTGTAGCTTGCTTTGGCTGGCCTGGAACTCACTGTATAGACAAGGCTGATCTTAAAACTCAAAAGATTTGCCTGCTTCTGCCTTACCAGTGTTAGAATTAAAGGCATGACCACACCCAGCTTATTTCTACTATAGTTATTATCATCCTTATTCTTCTTATTGTTATTATTTTGGTTTTACAAGACAAGGTTTCTCTATGTAGCCCTAGCTGTTCTAGAACTCTCTATGTAGATCAGGCTGACCTCACACTCAACATAGATCCACCCAAGAGCTTGAATTAAAAGTGTGCACAACTATGCCCAGCTACATTTCTGTGTCTCAGACTCCCGTCAGCTCAGCCCCCTGTGGCAGATGATTTAACTTCTGTGCCCTAGGCCATCATAATTAACCACTGTTCCTGAGGTGTCCTGTGTGTAAGATGTCAGACCTAGCGGTGCCTTCAATTGTCTAGTGGAGAAACCATTTTCTCCTAATTAAGCCTCACTCAAAAACAGCATTCCCAGTACAGCAGACAGGGCTGCTCTGGCTATAGCGGTCCCTGTTGAGGCCGTTCCTTTGGAGCAGTGACAAGCTATAGCCCAAATCTCATGGAACTCCTTCCCCACCGCTACGCGGGAACATTGGAATTGTTAGGGCTCCTGTGGCTGAGGACTGCTGCTTAGCTCTGTGCTGAGACTCACAGGAGGGACTAAGGTAAACACATAGGGAGTCTGGGCCTAGGCCAAGTCCAGATAGTGATGTTAGACAATAGTTGGTGCATCCCTCACGGCTTCAGAAGTTAGTGTGGAGGCTGTGCCTGGTTTGGTAAGGGATCTTAAATGTCTTCCCACCTGTCTCCCCGTCCTTCCCCTCCCCGGGCCGCCCCTCACCTGCCGATGATGCTCTTGATCTGGGAGTCCTTTTCCACCTGCTGCTGCCTCAGGCGCTTCTCACTCTGCTCCAGGCGAGCTTGGTACTGCATCAGGATCTTGCTGGTCTGTTCTTCCTGAGACAGCAGCCTCCGCTCATACTCTTCCAGCTTCCGGTTGGACATGTGTAACCTCTCCTTCAGTGAGTGAATCTCCTCCTCGTACTCCTTCACCTGCCCGCCGGGCACAGGACCCCGCACTGTGAGGGGAGCCCTCCCCTGGCTCTCCCAGCCTGCTCCCACCCCCCGTCTGTCCAGCCCAGTCCTGTGATCCTGAGGCTTCCCTAAGACGGAGCAAGGTCAGACACCCACAGGTGTGCCAAGCCCTCACACATGCACAGGGAATATAGGGCCCCATAGGGCCCCAGGCAATAATACTGGACATTCCTTGAGAAGCATTATCTAGAAACTAAAGACAAAGGGGCTATCGTTCCAAACCAAGATTGAGCACGTGGGGGTGGGGAGTCAGTGGGTGAGGTGGGGGCAGGTACTGTCTCATGTGACCCCCTCCTTAGGCATGTCCAGGCTGAGAACATGACTATTAATGTGAGTCTGTCTGGGATTTCAGGGTCAGAAGAGCTTAGACTAGTCCATTTCCCTGTTGTGTATCTAATTGTTTGATATGTTTGGTACTGGGCATCACTGCTGAGCTCTACCACCAGCTTACACATAGCTATTTAGAAGTTAAGTAACCCTCAGGGCTGGAGAGATGGCTCAGCGGCTAAGATCTGACACCTTTACACAGTCAAATATGCAGGCAAAACACCAATTCACATAAAAATAATAATAAAAATATTTTTAAAAAGTTAAGTAACTCTCAAATTTTAGTTCCTGAATTGCAACAATATACATGTGTCCTTTAGGTACCCACTGGCCACAGACAGTTTCTCACTCCTGAAAGCTCTGGTGTCTGGTGCTAACCTGGAACCTTCCTCAGCAAGGTTTCCTCATCTGAAGCATGGACAAGAAAGGACCTGAGAAGCTTTTACCATCCTGTGAAGGTCCACCCCAGACACACAGGAGAGAGGAACCCATGGCCTAGGGCGACGGCCTTGGGCACGAGTGCTTAACCACTTAGTAGAACTTGCTAATACCCAGGGCCTCATGCATTCCACACCAACTACATTCCACAGCTTTCTTTTTACTTTTTATATTTGAAATAGGATATCATTAAGTTTCCCAAGCTGGTCCTGAACTTGCCATCTCCTGCTGTAGTAACAGTTCCCAGGCCTATTGGGCAGTGTTCTTCCCACATGCCCTAACCCTGAGCTAGTCTCTTTCGTATGGCCTAAACACAACAGTTCTCTCTAATCTACAGAGTTGGGTCAGTTAAACAGACTGACACATGAGGCCCTACTAGACTAGGGAGGAGGCCTGCCTGTCTCTCCTTTGCCCCAGCTGTCTGAGCATGGATGTTTTCCCTTGAAAGGGTGAAAGGCCTTGGCTGGCATGGAAGCAGAGGGCGAGGCCAGCATACCCTGTCCAGCCGGCTCTCGTCCATCGACTTGGAGTACTCCTTGAGTTTATATTCCTCCCGCTCAATGTGCGCGCTCTCGATGTCAGCTGACAGGTGAGGCATATTGGAGACCCAAGCTACAGTCCGCTCCGAGGCCGGCATCGTGGGGTTCAGCGTGGATGGAGTCTGGGAATGCTAAGACAAGCCAGGTGGGGCAGACAGCGGAAAGGTGGGAGAGGGGGTGTGTTCAGAGGGAGAGGCCACAGAAGGGAGAGCCCAGACCTGTGCCTGCTCTAGCTCTTCTCGCCTCTGACCACTAGTGACCCTTGGGAGTGAGTGCTGAGGGGAGGGGCCTGAACAGTTAGTTAGTGCATGGGACATCGCTGAGGGCCTCCTCCTTATGCTCGTGAGTGAGGTTTTTGTTTAGAGACAGATTATCACTAGCTAACCTGGCTGGCCTCACCTGCAATCACCTTGCCTCCTGAGTGCTGAGAATATAGGCCAAATGCCACATTATTTGTTTAGTGAACAAAGGAGGTGAGAAAATTGTAACACCAAACTACACTGATCCAAGCAACCCCCACTTCCTTCGCATGCTGCTCTGTACCCACATGACCTCCCCCTCCCCTCACCTACCTGCTTGGTGATGGAGGGCTTGAGCCCCCCACCCCCTCCGCCACCGCTGCCCCCGCTGCCCCCAATGCTGCCCTCTTTGCTGAGGCTCTGTTGCCGTGGACGAGCAGGACCATAGCTTGGCTCCGGGGACTGCAGTAGGTTCCCGCTGGATGGCCGAGGTTTCTGGGCAGCACTCACGGTCAACTGTTGAGACTTGCCCCTCTGCAAGGGAGGCGGCTGGCCCCCACCACCCCCACCACTGCCCCCACCACTCCCACCTCCTGGCCCAGAGGGAGCTGGCCTCTGGGGACCAATGGTGATCTGGGGAGGGGATAGCATGTGCTGAAGGTTGTCCTGAAGTGAGAGCTGCCGACGGGTGAAATCAGTGCCAGAGGGTCCAAACTCATCACTGTAGCTGTGGCTGTGAAGGATGGAGGCAGCAGGGGGCTTAGGGACCCCTGAAGAGAGGTCCTCGCTCTTGCTATAGCCATGGAATGGGGCAAAGGTGTCCCCTGGGGGCTCTCCACCTCGATGGTGGTGATGGTGGTGGTGGTGGTGATGTGAGGAAGGTGGACCATGACCACTGCCCCCTCCATGGCCCCCTGGGGGCCCTGGCCCATCAGCAGCCATGTGGAAGAGAGGGTTCTGGAAGGAAAGGGGAATTCGCAGTTGCTGGGCAGGGACACCATCCGTGGTGACACCCATCTGGCTGAGGCGCATGCCAGCTGCTGTGATGGAAGAACCACTCCCTTGGGAGAGGCGCCCGGCAGGTGCAGGCCGCAGCCCTAAGGCTGCTGTCAGTGAGGCCTGGCTGGAGTGTAACAGGTCCCCGACAGCTGCCAGGTTGGAAACACTACTACTGTTAAGGCGGCCCCCAGGCCCGTCCCCCTGAAGGTCCAGCATGGATACACTCTTGTTGACACTCAGCATCTTCTGCTCTGGCTCTGTGATGTCCGAGCTGCTTGTGCAGTATGCTGGGGATGAGCGGGCCAGTGGCGGCCGGCTCACATAGAACAGATCTTTACCCCCACCGGGTGGCGGTGGTGGTGGCTTTTCCTTGGTTGGAGAGGGGAGGCGAGCCATGTCCATAGAGCTGTTGGAAGGGAAGGGGGACACACAGGCAGAAGTCAGGCCAGGATGACTGGCACGTGAGCCTATGGCCTGGTGAAAAGTGGGACCCACCGGGAAGGGCTGAGCGCTGGTGCTGGCAGCCCTAAAGAGGCAGGCAGGGAGGGAGGAGGGAGGGCAGCAGGAGAGGGGAAGGGGGAGGCCTGGAAAAGGAGGGGCAGCAGGAGCGGAATGAGGGCTGGTCTGGGCAGGTATGGCGGAAATGAGTGCACTGAGGAGAGGAGGAGAGAGGCAGGCTAGGCCAGCCGCACAGGAGGGTGGGGAGCACAGGCCCTCACCTGTTGAGGCCTCGAGCCATGAAGGACTGAAGGTCGATGGAGCTGGAGAGAGATGCAAAGGGCAAGCACGGACAGGAGAAGGGGAGAGGTGTGGAGCGATGGTGGGAGGAAGGTGGACAGGTGTGGGGCCGTAGAGAAGACGACGGGGAACAATAACAGAGTGGTCACTAGATGGAGGCCAGTAGCTGAGGCCCCGCCCCGCCGCCCCCATGGCCCACTGCGCTCCAGCTGCTGTTTCTCTGAATGCTGGCCCATGGGGAGATCTCTGAGGTAAGGTAAGGCTTGGGGCAGGGTTGTTAGGTCTCTTAGAGACACCACATGGCTGAGCCGTAGCCGGCAGACAAGCATGGGTTGGCAGAGGGACAGAGTAAGTCAGCTGCAGCAGAATCCCTTTGGCTTCAGCTAACCTCAGCTAACCTGGCTCTGCACCTCTCCCCTCCGGCTCTAGAGAGTTCTCAGCCTCCCTGCCTGCCTGTACCTTACTAACCATTGTCTGTCCCTAAGAACTGTAAGGGCCCAGCAGGAAGCATCGGCCAGTGAGGAGGCTCCCAGAGCACAGCAGGGGGGAGGAGCAGGGTGCTCACCTATTGAGGTCCCGCATCATGTAGCCCTGCATTTCTGCTGATGGCCCTCGCAGCACCACAGGCTGAGGCCGAGTCCGTTCACTCTGGCGGCTCGGCTGCCTTTGGATGTTAGGGTTCCTCAGGGCTGTGCTGATGTCATTGAGGAGCCGGGGCAGTGGGCCCAGCTTCAGGAGGGCTTCCTGGAAGGACAAGGCTGTCATGAACTCATGAGTAAATGCCCAGGTCTAAGGGGACTCAGAGGGCACAGGCAGAGGTGGTGAGGTGCACTGGAGGTGGCGGTGACAGAGGTGAGGACCTGGGGCAGGACCGTGGAGATAGATAACCGACTAACCTTGCTGAGCTGGGGCAGCACCTCCCAGAGCAGGGCATGGAGTGTGGAGAGCTCACGGCCCAAGTCTATGTAGCCCTCAAAACTGCTGCTGTTGGTCAGTGTGTCCAGGTTGGATATCTCGTACAAGAACTGCTGCATGGAACCCCACTCCAGCTCCAGAAACTCATTCATGAAGCCCAGGAAGTCCTCCTTTGAGGTAAACCTGCTCAGGGTACAGATACTCTGGTGATTCAGGAGACCCTTCCAAAAGCCCACAGCCTATTTCCACCCTTCCTCAAGTTTCCCTCACTTGGAAAAGTTGGCCAAGTTCTGAATGACCTTGGCGATGAGGGTGAGGGTTCGTGAGGTCTGCTCATCTGGGTACTCCTGCATAAGCCCAAATAGACTGGGCGACATGATGGCCGGGCAGAGGAAGCGCAGGAAAAGCGAGGCGCTGATCAGCCTGTCGGCAATGTCCTCCCGTCCCCGCTCTGCGCAACGCAACCGCCAAGATGCAAACACCTCCTTCAGCTCTCTCGGGAACACGCTGGGGGGAAGGGGTGGGGAGACAGAGAGAGAGAGAGAGAAAGAGAGACCGGGACTGAGCCCCAGAGACCCTCAGCTTCCAGGGAACATGCTGAGGGGGTGGTAGGAGGTGAGGGTGTGGAGACAGGTGAGGGAGACGGGGCCGGGGACTGCGGGAGAAATACAAGAGGCTGCTGAAGAAGAGAGCCACAGTAGAGGGGACAGAGTCTGGAGAGAGAGATGGAGAGGGAGAAAGGGCAAGGAGAGAGACACGTGGGAGAGACAGAGGGTGTGAGAGAGACAAGGAGAAGAGGAGAAGAGAGACAGACACCGGGGAGGAGACAGAGATGGGAGAGAGATGGAGGGTCACTTGAGGTACAGGGAGCTCGGACCCCCCAACTCTTCTGGATTCCAGGGAAATGGGGATGGACGTGCCCAGGCATGATCCCCAGTCCCTGGAATGGCTCTGCTCGCTCTTCCCCGCCTCCCAGTGACACTTCCATGTCCCACTGACACCTTAAACTTGACTCGGGTAAAATAGAGCTCACTACCGCCCCCACACAGCCAGCTGGCTTCTCCTTTTGACTTCCCTGGTTCTGTCAATGAGGCCATAGGTCTCCCAAGCTCCAGGCCTTCTGACTCCGCCCTGACCCAATAACCATAGCCACCGGTGGTCTGGACTTCTCTCTTGTCCTTCCCACGATCACTTGACTCATGGGCCAGTCCCAATCATGCTACTTCCTGGTACCAACAGGAAGGACACTCCAAACATTCTGAGGACTGCGGACTCCTGAATGCAAGGCTTCTCGTATCCTCACTCTGCACTCCCTAAGCACAGCTTTTCCACTGTCTCCACTCTAGGCTTGTCCTGCCCCAGCCCTCCCCTGAAAGGCTCTTCCTCTCATTCATCTGTTATCTTGCAGCCTTGGGAAATGTCATCGGCGTAACCTGTGCAAGTGCCAGCCCCTGACCCAAGTCTTCAAAGCCCAGCCCTGGGCACCTTTTACTAATTCCATCTCGGCTTTGTCTTCTCTGACTTGATGCTGTACAAGGAACCCTCCCTGAACACACATCACAATGGTGCTGGGCCTCATTCACCTCTCTGCTCTACAACAGCCCAGAATGCCTATGCTGATACTCAGTCCTCTGAGGATGGACAGATGGATGGACAGATGAACACAGAACGCCCCCCAGCCCTGGCCCCCCAGCCAGCGTTCCCAGTCTCACCAATGGGAGTTGACCACCTTGCACAGGGCCAACTCACAGCACATTCGCAGGTTGGCTTGGTGCTCCGCCAGACTGGACGCTGTGCACTTGATGGGGTCTACTTCACAGTTCTCCTCAGATTCATATAGAGCACGGATGAACTCCCCTAGGAGGGGGGGACAACAGGGAGCGGTCACACCTTCCAAGGGCAGGGACGGGGGCTCCCTGGGTTGGAGGAATCGCAGAATCAAATGGTTGGAGGCTGGCGTCAGGGGCTCTGAGGAAAGGTGGGTGTGGGGTCTGAGATGGCCAGGTTTAGAGGAGATGGGGTGGGCATGAGGAGGTTTAGGAACAAGGCCTGTATGTGGGCCATACCAATGGCATCCTTGAGGTATTTCTGACCAATCAGTCTCATATACTCTTCTATGGCTTTAGTGGCGAGCGTGTTCTCGCGGAATATGAGGTGTTCCCGTTCCATGAACCGGTCTACCTCTGACATGGCCATGTCTGAAAGGAAATCCTGGAGCCCAGGAAAGTCTCCAGGTCAGCCTCTGCAGGGCCCGCCCTCATGGGCCCACTCTCTTCACTGCCCCCAGCCAGGGCCCATGCTCAAGCCATCTTCCCCTTGGGACATAGTACTCACCTTGGCCTTGCCTGTGCTCTGCAGGATGTGAACCAGTGCACTGGCAACCTCCTCCTTGCCCTTGACATTCAGGGCAGGCTCTAGAACTGCACACAGCATCCGATAATGGTTGGTTACATACTCTGCGAACTCTTTATACAGCTCCATAGGCAGGATGCTCATTGTCTGGTAACGGGCCTTCAGCCTCACGGCAGGGCAACCTCCTTTCCCCTTACCCCCAGAGCCACCTCCTGACCCCCCTCCTCCTCCTGAGCCCATACCCCCGGAGCCCCCACTGCCTGTTGGCAAGGTCACGGGGTACCACTGCTCTGTAAAGTGGCGCCCAGCCAGGGTAGCCACCGGTACAGTCACCAGGCCAACATAGCCGGCCTTGTCCTTCTTTCTCTTCTTGTCCGAGTCACGGTAGAGATGCAGCCGCAGGGCCCGCACAGCCGGCAGGTTGTTAAACTCAAAGTGCTCGCCCCAGAAGACGGTGTCTCCTGAAGCTGAGCGGGGTTTGGAGGTGGTGCGTGCGTACAGCATGTCATCCAGGCAGAGCTCACAGTAATAACGCTTCTTGGGGGGCAGCTCCCGAGCCTCTATGATCCATAGTTTCAGCACATTATCTACCCGGCGGCTGTTGTCCTAGCAGGAAGAAGTGGTTGGGGCAGACAGAATGGAAAAGTCAGACACACCAGGAGAGATGGGACAAGTGGGATTGAAATGGGAACTTGTCAGGCAAGCGTCCTGGGCCTAGAGTGTGTCCACCACCCCAGAACTCTATTTGGCCCTGTTTCTGGTTTCTGAGGTAGTCTTACTAGATAGCCCTGGCCGCCCTCAAATAAGCAAATGTACCAGAGTTCTTGTCTCTCTAGAAACTGAGTGACCTTATTTGGAAACAGGGACCTGCCAGATGTAATACAATTAAGATAAGGGCAGACTTGATTAATGTGACCTCGTAATCCAGTGATTAGTGACTTTATCACATGGGGAGGGCCAGTTAGACTCACAGAAGAAAGCTGGCCATGTAAATATGGAAGGGCTGAACTAACAGATCCAGAAGGGACATGGCCTTGCTTATACCTGGCCCTTAGACCTCTAGCCTCCTAACTGTGAGAGAATGGTTTGAGCTGTCCCAATTCATGGTGACATTTTACATAAGAGAGTCCTGGAGGCTAACATAGAAGGTAGCTCATACACAACTGAATTAATGTGGGGAAATGCTTGAGTAACAAGTCAAAAAGGCTGAGGGGTCAATGAGATGGCTTATTTGGTAAAGGTTATGGCTGCCAAGGCTGCTCACAGGAGTGTGAGCCCCAGGACTCACGACACAGTACAAGGAGAACTGGTTTCAGACAGTTGTACTCTGGCCTCCACATGTGTACTGTGGCACCACACACACACACACACACACACACTGCATAAATAAATAAATAATATGTAAGTTTAAATTTCATTTATTTATTTTGGCTTTTTGAAAAAGGATCTCCCTTTACAGCTCTGGCTGTCCTAGAACTCACTTAAGAAGACCAGATCAGTCTCAAACTCCCAGAGATCTGCCTCTGTGCTGTTTGTACTGGGATTAAAGGCCTGGGCCACTACACCTAGCAACATTTTTTTTTTTTTTTAGGTAAAGAAGACCTCAAAGATAAGAATCAGAAGTCATGCAGAAACATCAGATGTTGTAAGACAAAATAAACTTGCATATGTGTAGGATCAGTGAGACACTCCTGTGAGATCATGTGACACTGCAATGTGTTGAAAGCAGCCCCGTGTTTACACCTAGTGGCTCAGATGCCATCCAGCATTTTAAATGGGATTCCTTAATAAAGGCCCTGGGAAATAAGAGGAGGGTCCAGGACTGTGAACTTGACTGTGAGCTTGACAGAGACCAGCTGACAGGATGGTGGCTTTGCTTAGGGAACACAAGTCTTGGATGGAGCACAGATGCACAGGGTCTCTGTCAAGGGGACTTTGAGGTCACTGAATCCAATCATAACTGCACATACTTTATAGAGAGAAGCAGAGTTCACTAAGCACTATCAGTGGGGCGGGGTCACCACCTGTTCAGTTTGAGTGAGACCTTCTATCTGCAGGAAACTGGACTGAGGGCTCTAGGGCACTGTCAGCTCTCGAGGTCTGCGGCCCTCATGGCAGGGAGCAGAGGTACGGGAAGAAAGGAAAATGGATGGAGGATTCAGGATAATGAGGCTCACCCCTGGCTGTCTAGCTCAGTCTCCAGCACCCTGTCCTGCCCTTTAGCCCACTGAGGCCCAGCTTCCCGTTGCTCTTCGTCCCGGTACCTTGTTGGGTTTTACAGCCCGCTGTAGGTTCTCAATCCACTTGTCCCTTTCAGCTGCAGAGCGACAGGCAAAACATTTAGTCCCAGATGACGTCGTTACCTAGAGAGGAATGTGGATTTGAGCCGGGGTTCCAGAGACTGAAGCCCTCCCTCCCGGCCCCAGGCTCGTTCCCTCGCCTCTCCACCTGTGACACTCACCTGAGGCCCCTCCGCCCCAGCCTCCACCTCCCTTCCTTCCTTCAACCCTCCTTAGTCCACACCAAGTGCTACCTCAAAGCAGAACTCCTGGCCCAGGATGGAGCTGTGCACCGGCTTGATGATGGAGTCTTCATCTAAGTTGAGCTCCAGGGCCTCAGCAGCACTGCTAGGACTCAGCAAGGACTCATGGGAGTGGGACTCCTTAAAGCTTTGCATCAGCCGGGCCCTGGGAGGAGGAGAGGAGGTTCAGAGAAAGTCAGGGAAGGCAGCCTTGGAGAGAAGGCCTCAGTCCTGCATACACAGAATGAGAGGAAGCCCAGACTTCCCCAGGGAAGGACATGGGAGGGACAGGGGAAATCAAAACCCTTCAAGAGACTTCGCTACCTCAACTCATACTTAAGTTGGGATAACTGTAACTCAGACTTGCTAGGCATAATGGCCCAGACCTTGAATCCCAGCACTCAGGAGACAGGGAGGTGGATTCCTGCTAATTTTGAGGCCAGCCTGGACTACCTAGCAAGTCCTGGGTAACCAGGGCTACATAGTAAAATCTAGTTTTAAAAGAAGAAACAAAGCCAGGCTTGGTGCACACACCCTCAATCCCAGCACTCAGGAGGCAGCGGCAGGCGGATCTCTGTCAGTTTGAGGCCAGCCTGATCTACAGAGCCAGTTCCAGGACAGCCAGGGCTACACAGAGAAATCTTATGTCAAAAAAGAAAACAAAAATAAAATAAAAAAATAAACTGTGACCAAACAAAACAAACAAATGTCCTGGACATGTGTAGGTGACTCCAGAAACCAGAATCTCAATATATAAAGAAAGAAGGAAGCAAAGGTCTGAGGCACAGAGAAAATACAGAGTTGTCTGGTTTGGACCTGGCATATAACTAGTCCCTAATAAATGTTTCATGATTCAAACCGTGAATGAAGAAAACGATTTTCAGCACAACCAGGGGAAAGAGAGAAAGTGGAAGGCTGTGGGCAGGATGGAGCAGAATAAAGGTCAGAGAGCAGAGGGCAGATTTGGGAAGAGGAGGAGGCCACGGCACTGCAGGGGAGACAGGGTAGGGGACGGAGTAGAGAGCATGGGAGACAGGAGGGAGAGTCGGGTGTGGGAGCCTCCATGGAGTTATTTATAGCAGCCCCGTCATCACAGGCTCTGGCTGCCGTCAGCACCACGCTCCCCCGGCCCCCCGCCCCCGCGGCCAGGAATACCATGCCCTCACCCCCTGCCAGCCCCAAATCCAGCACTGGTTACTTGAAAGGGGGGCAGGGAGGGTGTGACTCACCTGATCCCAACCTTCCTACCCGCCCAATCCCTAGGACAGCCAGCCAGAGGGAAAGAAGGCCGGAGGACGGACTCTCCAGGGAGTGAGCGGACTAAGGGGAACCCGCCGAGGACAAAGGCGGGCAGCAGCCAGGTCTCCTTCCTCGGGCCTCGGCTCAGGGTGAAGCAGCCTTGGCCCTCCAGTGGTCCACCTCCAACCCGCTGCCCTTAATTCCTGCCTTTCCCTCCCCCCCCCCAGGCCGTCACCACTTCCTCCTTGTGTCCTGGGCAGGAGCCCACCCTAAGGTCCCTCCTTGGCTTCACCTTCACCTCCTTCCTCTTTCCTGAGCTCCCCGATGTCACTGCAACACCGTGCACCCCACAACCTCTGTACTCAGGGAACCCCCATCCCACTGAGCACCCTGACACTGCAGCCATCTCATTTCAGGCTCTACCTACCGGTCATGGTCAGCACTTCGGAAGCGAGGCAGGATCTGGCGAAAGCTGCTGGTCCGGTCAAGTTTGGGTTGTGACTTTGTACGTTTGATAGAGCTTTTTAGCCTCCGGCTCAGGAAGCCTTGCTGAGGAGCAAATGCGAACAGGGGTGACGGGGCAGCCCAGCGTCTCTCTAGATACCCTCAAGTGGCAGCCGATCGATCCCTGGGAGAACATGCAGCGGGGAAAGGGGACAGGAGCCCTGACACCAGTTTGTCTTCCTTGCTCCCACGGGTGCTGTGTGATGTGAGCAAACACACAAACACACACTAGCTTGGGAAAGGTGGGAGGGCTGGTCTAAAAAGTCGGGGGCAGAGCCAAGGAGGGGTGAGCCAAAGAGGTGGGGTGGGGATACACGCACACTCTTCCAGAAGCGGGGACTCCAGCTGGGCTGGGAGGGATGGGGCCCAGGGAGCCACACCTGGCTGGCACCTCCACTCACACTCACCGAGGGCCGGAAGGGCGCAGCGGGGGCGGCCTCCATGCTGTACTGCTTCCCCCCTGGGACACTCTTCCTCCTCGAGCGACCCAAGTGGTACTCTAGAGGGGAGGAAAGGGCCCGGAGGAAGGAAGTTGGGCAAGGGGATGGGGACTGCAAATCCAGATTTCCATCCTGGGTCAGGACACTGGCCACCTCCCTCGGTCCCTCTCTGAGCTCCGGCCTCACCTACCCCCCGGGAAGCAGCAAGAAGAGCAGCGGCGGCGGAGAGGCTGGCGGTGGGAAGGAGGGGGCAAGGAACCTGAGCCGGAGCCCCCTGATGGGGTCGGGGTGGGAGGCCTTAAGCCCATGGCTGGGGCGGGCAGTCAGCAGAGGGGCATAGTCAGGAGGGTCGGTGCGACCTCCGCAAGGAGGAAGAAGGATGCCCGCGACCCTGGTCCCCTGGTCCTGACCCTCCAGAAGGGGCTTGCTTGAGGGGAGACGGGTTAAAGCTCATTGCCCACGGGTGGGCTTCCCTGTCTTCCCAGCGGGGCACATCCTCCCTCCGCCTGCCCCACACCTCCCAGAGCCCCGGTCCGCTCCGTCGGGAGGTCCCGGGCTGCCTCCCATGACCCCCTCCCAGGACTGGAGGGGGAGGGAGGTCTCGGGAGAGACCTGTGCGGAGTAGAGGGGGCAGGCGAGGCGGGAGAAGGAGCCGGCTCCACGTGCACTGCAGTGCTAGTCGAGGGTGGGAAGGGAGAAGAACGCAGGGGAGCGGGAGGATGGGCAGTGGGGTTCTGGGGACTCCCAAGTAAAGGCTGCTGAGGAGGAGGGGAGGTGGATGCGGATGAAGCTCAGCCGGCCAAGAGTCTAGAGGAATGGCAGCTTAGAGGAAGGGGCTGAAGGTCTGACGCTAGCCAATGTGGAAGGGCTGAGGCTGAAGGAGAATCAGAGTGGGGGATGCCAGCCGGGCTCCGGCTCCAGCTCCAGAATGGCTGCCCAGGCCTGGGCTCCCCCCTCAGCCCCACAGTCACCACTGCAGCCAATGGGGGGGCCGGTGCTGCATCAGGGGCGGGGCCACCATCTCCATGGCAACAAGAAGCTACAGGCTGGGAGGGGGCAACCGGAAGAACTGCCTGTTAACCCTCTAGGTTCCAGAATCCAACAGTGAAAGCCACATTACATTTTCATGCCTGCCTCGAGATTGCAGTTTGCCTCAGAGCCAGTCCTTCCCTGCTCCTTTTAGAAGCAAACTTAGGTTTGCACGCACGAGTCTGGATCCCGAGACAAGAGAACCCTCTCAGTCACCCAGGAACATGTGTAGAGCACAAAACACACACACTAAACAGTGGAATCCGTGTATATCACAGCTGCAATATGAGAAATAACAGGGAACTATGTGCTTTGGAGGCATACAGACAGCCTTGATCATGGGGGCATTGGGGACCCACATTGAGACCTCCAGGCCCACACACCCCACATGCTTAAGACATGTATGTGAGCACTACAACAGGGGAATACAAACTTAAACTGCCATATGAGAACCGCTGCTGGTGTGGGTTATGGGACCCAAGTCCCTTAGGCTATCATGCGGGCAATACACTACATAAATGGACATGTACCTCTATGACAGTCCATGCTGCACACACAGGAAGGGGCATGTCAGTAGTCTAAGCCCAGAGACACATGCTCAAGTATACCGTGGTCCCATGTGTCACCCTGCACCATGGATACACCATGACCTCAGTCGGCTCTAAAGCACAACACAGTTCACAGTAACAGAACCACCACACTCACTGTCTTTGGTCCCCCCCACCCCCCATGCTTTCTTCTAGTTTTTCCATGACTCTAACCACCAGCATCTGTGATGGCTAACAAAAAACCAGAACAAACAAAACAAAAAATGAAGAGCAAATGTGTTAATTAGCCTTCTGTCACACAGTAAGCAACAAGCAAGCACCTAGAGACCCAGTATCTGCCTCCTAATCCATTCCTCTGTGACTCTCAGGTATGGCTGCCTGACTCTTATGCCAGGGAACCGAGCTCAGCCATTCTTTTCACACATGAGCATCTCTATTAAGGGCAGAAAAGCCTTAAGTTTAAATCCACTGAAATTTTCTTTTGGAGCTAAAAGCATTCACAGAGGGGGAAAGAATCTGCTAATTGCTTTGCTTAGTTCCTGGAAGCAACACATATAATACTGGGAACTCAGAAGTAAGTCACAGGTGCACAGGAGGCCTAACACAAGGACCCTAACACAAGGAAGAGCAAGGCAGAAGCTCTGAGAAAAGGGGGCAGGGTGACAGAAACACAGGATATCCTGCTATTAGTGCTGTCTGCAGTGGCATCTACATAGACCAGCACACAACCGTGTACACACAGCAAACCTGAAAAGCATACATTGCCATGCTGGGTCTCCATTCCCATTCCTGCATGATATATACACTCATGCACACACATAACAGCCACCTACACAGACCCGTAACACAGGCATTGTGCACACACCCACACAGTACACACCCTGTATACACACACAATTGCAATTGCAAGCAAGCACACACACACACACACACACACAGAGTGAGAAAGAGAGAGAGGGCTTAGACTCCGCCTCTCCAATGTCTAATCTTGCCATCACCCACAAGCATCTCTCCTGCCCTGCAATCCCCTAAACCCCTACCCTTCCCTGTGGTCTTTCTCCACCATACTCATCTGACAGCTCAGAAAGGGAGCCAGGGAGAGGGGATAGAGAAAGGGGGGGGCATGCTCTGCAGAGTCTCCGTGGTGACAGGCCTCGTTGGTAACCAGCTTCTATGTCTGGATGGCCTCCTGCAATCCAACCAAGCCTGATCCTCCAGACCTGCACCGGCCTAGGCCCTCCACCTCAGACTGCTCCTCATCTGCCTCCCGCTCCCCTATTAAGGCCATGGGTCCACTTTTCTCCTACATTCCCATTCTTAAGGTACTGTCTTCCTGGCTCTTTGCTCTCCTCTCTTTGACTCTCTCATCCCCACTTGTTCCCCTCAAGATCCCTCCAGGCTTCTCTGTCCCCATCTAGGGACAGGCAGAGGCGCACACCTGCCTGGCCCAAAGGTGTTTCAAGCAGTCCGACTACAACGAACCACACACACACTGTTCCCACCACTGGCACACCACCCACATCCAGACACGCCCTGGACACCCAGGGCCAGACTGTGCCCAGACTGACACAGATACTCAGGCCAGTGTTGGAACACACATGCAAAGACACACACCTGCCACCAGGGACACTGAAAATTATGCTTCTTCGGTCAGCCACACATTCCTACACACTGGCTTCAACCAGAGACATGCACGCTCAGGGCTCAGGGTCAGGGGTGACATGAATCGGTATGGCCACAAACTGCCTGCCCTGCCCGGTAAAGCAGTGGCTAGCCCCACAGGCCCTCCTCAAGCTGCTAACTGGCAGAGGCAGGGAAGACAGGACATCCCTGCACAGTGCTGGCTACACATGTGTGCAGGAGCGATTGGGCCCCGTGTGCACATGGCACCGACATAGAGACACAAGCACGGTCACGATCACGCACTCAAACACCAGGGCTGCCCTTCCAGCAGGGCTCCCAGACCCCCGCTCACACCAGCCACCCCCACGCGTGCTCACAACCCTGCCCCCACGAAGATACCAAGACCCCCCTCCCGACCTCTGCTGCCCCCCTCCAGTTACCATAACTCCCCCCACTCGGAAGATGCAGCGAGAACATGCGGAGGGAGCAGCTGCCGCCGCCGCCGCCGCCACCGCGGCCTCCCCAGCCCCCTCCCGTGCCCACGCACACGCGCGCCCCCGCCCCACGCGCGCGGCCCCACGCGCGCGCCCCGTCCCTCCCTCCGTCCGCCCGCCCGGCCGGCCCCGCCCTTACCTCGCACCGCCCCCCGGGGGGTCGAGGGTGTCCCCGGCGGGGGAGGGGCCCGCTCTGCGCGGGGGAGGGGCGATGCGGAGGGAGAGGGGGCGGCGGCCCGGCTCGCACCGCCCGACGCGGTGGGGCGGCGGCGGGGCCCGGGACGGCCTGGACGGCCGCGCGGTGACAGCCGCGGGAACGGCTCCCTCCGCCGCCGCTCCCGCCGCTGCCGCCGCCGTTGCCCGGGCCCCGCCGCCGTTGCTAGGCGACCGCTGCTGCCGTGGCCGCCTCTGTCACGAGCCCCGTCGCCCAGAGACAACGCGAGAGAGACGGGGGAGGGGGACAGAGGGACCCCCAAAACCAACTAGGCCTCCCATCATCGCCTCCTGAACAGGACCCCCAGCCCCAAAAGAGAGAGAGAGAGAGAGAAGCCCTGGAAGAGAGCGAGGGTTTGCGGCTCCACCCAGCAGAGGAGGAGCCGCGGATTCCAATGCCCTCCGAGGTCCGGCGACCTCTCCCGGGCTGGAGCGTCCACACACAGCCTCCTGTGCAAACACCTTTGCAGACCTGAGTGAGCCCCCAAGGACCCTCTGTGCCCTCCACACACTCTGCTTCCCTCTGAAGATCCCAAACGCTCACCGCTATTAACTCCCGATAAATTCTACCCCCTAATATATATATACACATATTACATATATATACTCCTGGAACCATTCCCGGCCACCACTTAAGCCCAATACAGCAACCTGCACAGGCCACCTTAGCTCCACCCAAAACACAGGAGACCCACATCAGAGGCCTGAGCACAGAGGACCCTGCTTAAGGAGACAGAACTGTGTGGGCACAGTGTACATGAGGAACACGCCGGGAGCATGTCACCATTCTGGTGCACACAGGTACACACTGCACACACAAAAATTCTGCAGCATTCAGGGACACAGCAGACAGACATCACGCATTCTCTACACACTCTCCACCACCACCTCCTGACTTTCCTGAGTGCTTCCTACAGCCCTGATTACATACATCCCTGACCACGGGTCAGGTCCCAAAGCTGCCCTGGGGCAGGCAGTGAGGCCTGGAGCTGGCCGGAGCCAGGGGTAACGCAGGCCACGGGAGGGAAGCCTGGATCCCGGCCGGGGAGGATGACATAGATGGTGGGTTAGGGGGTCACCTGGGGCGCAATGGGGGTCATGGAAGGGACGTGCTCAGGAGCCAACCGGGCAGTGGCCAGGGGCTTTCTGGGGACCGAGGCGTCTCTTTGCACCTTGGCTGCAGATCCCTGTGCACTGCCTTCATCTCCCCTCGCTGTTCCCATGGAAACCTTTTAAGCGAACTTCTCAGAGGAAGACAAAAATCTTTTTTTAAATGACTAAAGAGGGGGGTGGGGGGCAGAAGGGAGGAGGAAGGGGAAGAGACAGATGGAGAGAGGGAGAGCCGGTGGAGATGGGGGTCTGACGGAGTTCCACCCCGAGCGGAGGGGAGGAACGAGGGAGCAGGAGCGGTACAGCGGCGGGCAGAGCAGGCAGGAAGCGTGGAGGAAGCGGCATGGACCGGCGGGACGGGCCGAGGAGGCGGGCGGGAACCGGGTCATTCATTCCCCGGTCCTCGCACTGGCCGCCCTGGCCGGGAACGCAGACGGGGATCGGGATCTAAGGAGACTATTTTTACGAGCAGTCGCTGCTGGAGAGGAAGCAGGGACACGCGGGGGCCGCTCACCGGCAGCCCGGCACCCCGCGCAGCCCGCCCGGACGAGGGCGCCCTGTCCCTCCGCCCCCGCCCGCCCGCCCGCCCGCGACCGACTGTCGGGGCGCGAGCCTGCTCGGCCGCCGTACCATGCTCGCCGTGGGGCCGCCCCTCCACCGGCACGGAGACCGTGCGTCTCAGCAGTTTGTTGCGGCTGGACTCGCTCCTCCGGTCGCGGATCAGAAGGGGGTGTATCTAGGGATCGGGGAGCGTGTGTGAGCCCAGGCCCGCCGCCCCGCCGCCCGCCCTGCCCGCTCGCTGCCCCGGCCCTAAGGGGACCTCTCCCTCCATCCTCCCCGCCCCCGACACTGAGCGCTCCCCGCACCCCGCAGGAGCTGCCTCCTCCTGAACCTGCTCTCCCCTTGACCTTCAGTCCGTCCACCCTCCCCGCTCCCCTCCCAACCTCCCACCTCCTCACCCCCTTCTCCCCCCCAGGCTTGTCACAGCTGCATTTATAATCAGTTCCACAGCTTGTCTCCCTCCCACAGCCCGGCTTGCGGCCAGACTGGGACCCAAGCTCCCCTCCCCTCCCGTCCCCCAGGCCTGGTCACCTCCCCTTCATCCCCTTCCTCCACCCCTACATCAGCTCCCTAACTAACCTCCACCCTAGCAGGGGCTACACTCCCTCCCTCCCTCCCTCCCACAAGGCCCCAGCCCCACCGTGCACCCAGTTCCCACCCCCTATTCGGGCCCATGCTCCCCTCGCCCACCTTCCTTCCTGCTGGCCTCTCTCTCCCTCCATCTCTGCCAGTCTCCTTTAAACCCCTGCCCCGGTGCCACCCATGCTGGCTCTCCTTTTCCAGACCATCCACTGGATTTCAGATCCTCGCTCAGGACTGATGACCAAATCACTCAAATGCCTTCAGTACCCCAAACTTAGATTTCCCAGGCCACAGCACCTGCAGCCAGGGCTGGCTTGCTTTCCCAGACACTTCTGCCTTGTGGGCTGGTGGTCTCTCTCCACGTTCTCAGCTGCCCAGAAGGTTAGCCCAAGTCCAGTGCCAGCCCCAAGACTGTTTAGGCACAGCTCCTGCCTCCTCTTCAGGCTACCCTACCAGTCTCTGAAGATGGCTCCCCAGATCTCTCCTCTCTCTGAGGAAGTGTCTGCTACTGCCCTGCTCCTGTGGAACCCTAACTTCCCTCACTCAGATCATCCATCTCCTCACTTGGCCCTTCTCGGCCCTGCTCCTCACACAGCTCCCCACACTCCAGGCTGCCTGCTCCTCAGGCCTCTCTCCTGCTGGCATCTCCCTTTCTGAAACCTAACCAGTCCTGCAGAAGCACATGGAAACCCATCCTCACTCCCGCCTTTCTTTTCTCAGGGTCTCTCAGGCTTGGTCTGGAAGTGTCGGGAGAGGGGAAGCTGAGACTCCCTCTCTCCCTAGCTCTTCAATTTCCCTCCCCGACTCTAACCTGTCCCACAATATGGACGGGTGGACACAGGAGGCGTCCTCAGAGCCTCAGAACCATAGCTCTCCACAGCACCACCAAAGACCCCAAAGACCTGCTAGCAAAGGCCAAAGAATGCTGTCCTCTTCACAACATCCCGAGCCATCTCAGTGCTCAGCTCCTCCCATCTCTCCTTGGGGCACTCTCCCTTTCACTGACAGGGACTCTGCCCACCCGTGAACCTCTCCACCCTCTCCCACTCTTCCCAACCTCCTCACCCAGCTCACCTCATCCTCATCCAGCATGAGCAGCTGGTTCCCCGAGATGATGCAGAACCGAGGGTTCCAACCAGGACGATCATACGGGGAATGAACGTATTGGGTTCGGTGCATGGGGGGTCCCCGTACATCTGGGGGGCAGAGACACACAAACAGTAAGGGAGGGTCTATCCTTGGGGTCCAACATGTAAAGGAGAGTCTGCAAAGTGGGAGGAAGGAGTGCCGCCTGCCTGGGGTCGGAAGACAGAGCCTTACATTGAGGAGTTGCATCACAGGAGGCTTCAGGAATGAGAATTAGTCTCATGACAGAGAGGAACCTGACTGGGCACAGGAGAAGGTGAAACTGCTCACTCACCTGTGTGGGGGGTGAGGGGTAGAGACTTATCGAAACTGGCAAAAGATAGAGAGGTCAGAGGAGAGTATTAATGATCTGCTTAAAATGGATGTGGCCCCACACATTTAGGGGAATAAGGGGACCGAGCTGGTGGGAAAGAACATGGTTTTTAAGAACATCTGGGTCATGAGATTTTGAGACCTAAACATCTGGAAGACAGGAAGGGAGGCTTGCATGTTGAAAGAAGCATGGTGGCCTCTTCCTTCTCCAGCCCTCTTTCTTCCCTAGTCCTACCCTGTTCCTCCCTTGGGAAGTTTCCAGGGAGAAGACAGCTTTTCTTAGCATCTGGATCAGGGTGGGAGAAGGTGGGAAGTACAGTCAGGATGGCCAGAGACCAGATCAGCCTCTTTATCCTTCACATGCTCAGCAGTCAAGAGCCAACCCTGCTTTCCCTGTCTACCCTCAGTGGATGGGAAGAGCCAGCTCCACAGGCCGAGACCTCACCTGGGCACAGTGAGGGATTTAAGAATGAAGGAAAGATGGGAACGGCCAAGTCTGACTGAAGAGGAAGAGCCCAAGATGAGATGTGAAGATGGATGCTCAGGTGCCTGGGAATTCCCTCCCATCTCTGCTATTCATGGCGACACAGTGAGGGGCCCTAAGGTAGTCAGGAAAGTTAGACTGGTGACATGAGCGTGATAAAACTGGGCTTAAGATGTTGGCTAGAGAATATTCACAAACAAAACAAAACCAAAAAAAAAAAAAAAAAAAAAACCAATGCCAACCTTTGTGGGATAATTAATTTGGCACATTTCAGGAGAAATGGCCTTTGGGCTTTGTTCTGGGGCCTTGAGTGACCTCTAAAAAACTCTGTCACCTTACTGATTATGGTAATTCCTCAAATTTACCCAACCTGTAGGTCAGAGAGAAAGATAAACCCCTGGGATGTATGTATTTAGAAATCACAATACGAAATTTCAAAATTTCACTCTCAGTGCTTTCTTGAAGAGTCTACCAATATTCCCTAGATACAAAGACCACTAACAGGCCTGGGGGTTATAGCACAGTGGGAGAAGAAACACTAGAATTCAACACCCCAGCACAACAACCACAACAACCCGTAACTGAGACCACAAACACTGAGGGCATCTCAACACCTGGCGCACCCAGAGGAAAATCTGCCGATACATACAACCATAGAGAACAGAGGAGCTGCTCCAGGCTGCAGCTGGGGCAAGCATGTTAGGAACACATGGAACCTTCGCTTAGGACACACACACACACACACACACACACACACACACACACACGTCTAGACTTAAGAAAGATAATGATCCTGGGAGGCAAATAAACATAGCAGAGAGGGGATGGGGAAATGTTTGCTTCAATGAGAGGTTCTACATGGCTCAAGACAGGACTCCTCAGAGCCTCTGTTCAAAGCACCAGAACCTGTGCTGTGGAACCCCCAGTCCTCTGTCCTCCCAGGAAGTAGTGGGACGGGAAAAGAGGGATGGTGGTGAAGGCCAGGCCGGAAATAAAGGGAGTGTAGGCACGGACCATGGTGACAAGAGGAGAGAGATGTGGGCAGAGGGACACAGAGGTGATGGTAAATGCCCAGGGACGAGGGGGTACATCAGAGGGTACAACCAACATGGGGCACGAGCATGGGGGTCCGGGAGCAGTGACAGCGGAACACCGCAGTTATTACAAGACAGAGAATAGATACAATAGGGACTAATACAGGGCAGGACAGAAGGGGGACTCATATAAGAAACGGACAGCATATTGGG
>PVIH01012258.1:0-64445 GCA_004025045.1 Sigmodon hispidus | reverse complement strand
CTTTGCATGCTCCCTGATTGGTCAGCTTCACAGCCATGGACTCAGTGATGCCTGCAGAGTGTGTTTTACTGCTGAACCATATTCAGGAAGGGCCTGAGCTGAGGAAGGAGAGTGAAGGTGGATGCCCAGACTAAACAGCGTAAGGAATACAACTGTGTATTTCTCATCATTGCCTTGATACTGCATTACTCTTCCCTCACAGGAAACTAAAAGTCTTAGAATGAGAATGCTCTGAAATCTCCCAGAATCCCACTACACCCTACTGCCAGAGTCATTCAGCCAAAAATGAATAAACTCTGTGATCAATGATCAACTGTAGTTATAACAAGGAGTCTGGACAAGACCTAAGGAGTAGTGTAGCCTAGCAGGTCTGTCACCCTTTGCCAGGCAAGTCCACCCATCCCAGAGAGACTCTCAATGTCTTCTGAAATTTCAAAGGTCAAAGGCTTCTTCACTACCCTCATTATGCCAAGAAATAACTTTGATGGCTAAGAACTGCCATTTTGCTTAATTCAATCAGCATCTGTGAGACTCAGTCTGAGTCCTCAAATGTAGGAGAAGGTGAGCAACCAGCCTGTGTTAATGGATAAGACTGGGACCAACAATAGGAGCTCTAGCACACTAAACTACATGCTTCAGGATGCAAAGGCTGCTCTGAATTTAGCACAATGCCTAGAATATGGAGTAATTCCTCAAGAAAGGCTTCTTAGCCAGGCATGTGGTCCACACTTTAATTCCAGCACTGGAAAGCAGACACAGGAGGATCTCTGGGTTTGAGAACAGCCTGGTCAACAGAGACAATTCCAGGACAACCAGGGCTACATGGAGAAACCCTGTCTAGAAAAACAAACAATAAACAGTAATAAGAAAAAGAAAAAGAAAAAAGAAAGAAAAAAAAAAAACAAGGAAAGGAAGGAAGAAGGAAATATTTGTTGTTCCGAGGAAGATACACAAAGCCTGAGAAGACAATGGTATGGGGTGCGCTCATGATTAGCAAGGCAGAGGCAGTGCTTGAAGTCTGAAGTGGATCTGAAATCATGATGCTGAAGGAGTGATGTAGTCAAACACCCTTCTTCCTGCAGGTAAGTATGTCTGATGCATTTTTGCCGTGTTTTGTATGATTCCGCAGAGCAGAGTTGACTCTCTGACTTGTCTCCTCCTCCAGGTGAAGCATCACCTGCCTTAGTTTTGCCTTTCTTCTCTATTCCTTTCTCCACATTGAAAGGTTTATAGAACTCTTTGTCACTCTAGTAACTTTAAAGAAGATTAGTTTTTAATTGTGTTCCTGTGCTTGTCTCTGTGACGGTCTGTGAACATGAATGCTGGTCCGGAGGAGACCTGAGAGGACAAGGAATCCCCTGGTGGTGGAGTCACCAGACATCTGCACTGCCTGACATGGGTTCTTCCCTGCTGAGTCTTCCGTGGGTTCTTCTGTTGACTCTGAGACCTTAACACACCATGTTCATGCCTGCTACCCTATTGATTCTCACAACTGTCCTGTGGTGTGTGTCCTAGGCTGAGTGTGATGAGTACTTGAGGGCAGAAGCAGGGAGATCTTGAATCTGGGCCCCATGGAAACTTCCTCTTAAAAGATTAAAACGTAGGAGTAAAAGACAGAAATGCTCTCATTATAAAGGGAGGAGGAGCCAGGTGCTGCGTCTTATCAACAGAACGGTGGATATTTATGCCTGAATTCTTGGCTCTGTGAAGATGGTGCCTTAAGCAGCAGAGGAGACTGCAGGTGTGGTTTACTAGGCTCTATCCTGGTTTATCTGGGTAGAATTGATGGAACTGAAAAGTCCTTAGACGGGAATACAGGGTGCAGGAGAGCAGAGTGCATGCACTGTGCTGATTTTGAAGATGGCAGGGATGCAAGCCAGGAAAGGCAGGCAGCCTATGAGAGCAAGAAAAGACGCAGGGACAGATGCCCTCCTATCCACCAGAAAGAACACAGCCAACATACTGCTAGTAGCTCAGTCACCCAGTTATGAGTCAGTCACTTGGTAAAATTTTCATATCAAACAGTTATAGAAGCTAGTCTCAGAGTCCAGGTAAGTTAGGCACTGGTGGGCACTTGGCGCTTTCGTGTTTTTGTTGTTTACTTGATCTGTTTTGACAGGGTTCCACTGTGCTGCAGAGGCTTGGCTTGAACCCAGGACCACCTGCCTCAGGACCCCCACAGGTTTGGGATTACAGGCAACTACCAGCATGCCTAGCCCAGTCGGACCTCTTTGCTGAAAATTACTCATGTATTCCAACACACTCTTGTGCCTGCTTCAGGACCTTGTCTGTTTCCTTCAAGTCCACTATAACCTGTAGTGGCTTTATTTGTTAGTTACATCTGTTTCCGCCAGAATGCAGGTTCCTTCGGAAGATGCAGGCCATGAATGCATGTGCAATAGAATCCTAGCTGCTTACAGTACTGCCTGGCAAAAACAAAGTGTTCCTTTTTTCCAGAAGACTCACACCTTTTGCTATGAGGACACTGCAGCTGAGATGGTGGTCTAATGTTCAGACCTTAAAGACTGGATGTAAGATCAAAAGGATTATCTCAGCCCCTAACACAAAGTTCCTTCTCCCTGGCTTCACATTGAAGCCGGAAGCTCAGGTCTCTGCAGAATCCACCATGAAGATACCTGACTCCTCCAGTGTCCATTTCAACAAGCCTGCCTCCCAGTCCCTTAAGCACTTTCCATCCTGCATCTAATTGCTTTCGGATAATTATATCATTAACTCTTTGTAATGAATAATAAAAAATAAATCACATTTGTGGAAAGCTATGAAGCAAGATGCCCGAGTGAGCGATTTTCAGCTTCTTTCCCTTCCTTCCCCTTGTCCTCATACCTTTCTGTAGCCATTAGAATGCCTGCCAAGCGGGGACACAGAGCACAGATATTTAAAGTGTCCCTGGGTGACGATGATCAGTGAGTTTGAAAATCACTGACCTAGAGGATCAGAATCCTCAGAGACTACTAGGGAAACCGGAGTGTGAGTGAAAAGAAACTACAAAGCGTTCATGTTGACTTAGTTCTTGCCTTTGAATTGCTCAAGGGAGAGCTTTCTTCTCAGTAATTCTAGCTCTGGTATTTGGAATCCACAAGATGGGGAGACAATGGGAAGGGAAGGGACCTTCTCTGGGAGGTGGCGGGGACTCAGAGCTGATGAGAAAAACACTCATTTGAAGACAACCTGAGACAGGAGAGGGAGTGTGTGGATGCCAGTCTAGATATCAGGCCAGTTTCTGTAAGGAGCAGGTACAAGAAAGGTTCCCAGGGCTGTGTGTCATGCTGGACTCAGAGCACAGCCCCTCTACACTAGCTCCATAGAGATCCCAAATCCTCTTTGGGGTCCTGGGACAGTCTGCTTTCCCAATTGCCCTCAGATAATGGAAGGATCATATTCATTGAGCATGGAAGGGAGCCTCAGCACACTCAGACTTTGGTCAGAAATGAGCAGACATCCAGGGACATCAGAAAGCTTGTGTGTTTCTGATGATGCAGAGGAAATGTTCAATACTCTGTCAATTATGAATTGAACTCTCTGCTATGAGGCAAGCCATTAACAGTCTTCCTTTATTAATGGGAAAAGAAGTCTTGGGTTAGAACAAGGCATATTACTAGCTGAGGGTGAAAATATTTAGCAGTCACATACACAAAATTGATCTTTTCATCTTATTTCAGTCTAAATGTCAGCTTCTCACATATCATCTTGCTCATCATAATTTGCTATCTCAGTTTATAATTATAACGGTGGCTTCCACACACTGAGACATGCTTCAGAAAAGACTGCAGAAGAAAGAAGGGAAACTGAGGCACCCTTCACTTTGTGCTCAGTTTGAATTCACATCTGCAGAACATCAAAGTGTTCTGTGTGCAGAAGCTACTGCCCTGGAGGCCACCTGGACCAGGATGGCATTCTGCAGACATGGAGCACAGTCTCACTTTGGGCTTCATTTTGCACTATAATGTGTTCTATAATGCAGTTCTCTAATAAAGAGGAAGAGAGCTATGGGTTTCTACTTTCTTCTTCAGCTTTTTGCAGCTTTGCAGGCAATGTTTAATTCTACCTGAGTGTCCTCAGTTTCCAGAAGCAGCTTGAAAAGGGAGAGAAGTGCAGAGTGTTGCATGAGAAAGGATGTTGGCCAAAGACAGACACTTGTGCAATAATAGATAGGCATTTTTAACCCTATCTCCCAGACTGTAGTAAACCACCACAACTGTAGGCTTGATTTCTCACAAAGGATCCTGTGAAATCCAAGACAGCAAACTGGAATTCTGCACAGTGCCAAGAGAAAGCACACACAGGTTCCAGCTAGAGCGAAAAAGGTCAGTTATTCTGTTCTTTGCATGCCCAATGTCCTACTCTGAAAGCCCTACGTCAGTGAAACGTGAGTCACGTCAGCCAGGACAGGGAAAGCAGAGCTCCAGACCTGCATTATGCATAGTGAGACCCACCGTGGCTGGGAAGCTGGCACATCTTCTCCTATGACTACTCACCTGCCTGATGGGAGAGATGAGTGAGAACTTCGGAATGATGTCACTCAGAGGCCTGACCTGACCCATGGGCTAGCTGAATCCGTCCTTTGCCAACCACTCACTGCTAAGGAGCTTGCCTTCTATTCTTGGACACTCTTGTGCACAAGGACAATCAAGGAAGATTTGATTTCCAAGATGGTGAGATGCCCATTTCTGACTCTCCTGATCTCTTACTGACTTCATGACTGAAAGTAAACCCTCTCTGGCATCTCTTCTCTCCATGCCAGTGACAGTAACTGTGCTCAGCTTTTGAGGGTCCCTATGAGAAAGGGGCAGCCATATCTCCCAAAGGCACTCAGAGGGTTTGATTAATATATGTACGCAGGATACACTGCAAGTCTTGTCCTTGTGACCAGTGTCTGCCAGCCTCTGTCCTCTGGATCTGCATATTTTCCAGGCCCTCAATACCTCACACACTCCCTGCTATCTAGTAAGAGATTAGCAGCATAGCAGAATTTACCACTTGACTGGGACATTTTACATATTCCACATCCACCTCATTTTGTGACTGACTGCATGTGGTAGATACCTCTTTATGTGCTCGTGACTTTCATCCTGTAGAGGGAAAACTGAATTCTGATATCATGTCATTTCTAGAGCTTAGTCTATTATAAAGCTTGTGAGGATGACTCAGGGTTCTCTCTGGAACTATTAGGTAGTACGGGGCAGATAAGGAAGAGTCACTGTGATCTTTATAAACTAGAAAGTTCTCTGGGCTTAGGAACAGTGTGCAGACCTGAGGAAGGGATAGAGACTGTCACAGCTTCACATTTGGACACAGGTTCTGAGTAACTTCGCCAAGTGTAACAGTTCAGATGGGCTGCTATCATTCTATAGGTCAGCTTTCTTCCCTATCCAAGAGTCAAGTCCACACCCTCCTGTTCCCCAGTCTCAGCGTTCCTGTGTGGAACACTGAGCTAGGATGGGGAGACAGGCCTGCCTCTGTTCTTGATTGGAAGGAGAAGTATATGAATCAACAATCATGCCATAGTAGACTCCACAGAAGAATTACCTTGAAAGAGTGGAAGAAAGCCCAATGTTGCTTTTGTCATTATCTCTTAGGGAATCAACCCCAGGCTGTTCATCTGTAAAATGTTAATCATCATACCTACTTTACTCAACAAAGATGACTGAGCTGTTTTAAATGTTTACTGAGATAGGCTTTGGGGAAAAACACTTAGGAGGTGAAATTCCCCAGAAACAAGATTCCATTTCTTTCTTCTTATCATCGCCATTCTTGCACAAATTTAAAAAGAAGGGAAAGAAAGAAGGAGAAAGTGAGGGAAAGAGAGTGTGAGAACATGTGTGCACACTCACTGGTCAAATGTCATGAGACAAAGAGGGGTAAAGGTCAGAGATCACAGAGGGTCATGAGGCACCAAAAATCCCATGCTGACTAGAAGTCACTAGAATGTGAAGGCCAGTGCAGCTTCCTCAGAACTTGGACATCTTCCCCTTCTCTGGTTCCTGGAAGAACAGGTACTGTGGATTACCATTATGGCACAATAGCACCTTGGTTCACCTTCACACGACCCTAGCTCCTTATTTTATTAATGCCTCTTGATAAAGTGTTCTGCTTGAAGCCATTAAGTTACCACTTAGGAGGAGATGACCTCACTAGCTTTGCTGAAGGGGATAATGGGTTGCTCTTAAACAACCCTCAAAGTCCACTATTCACACAGATTTCTAGGCATAGAGTCAGATAAGCAGAGGGGAGCAGGCCCAGGCCCAGACAGACTTCATGGCCACTCAAGTGAAAATCTCTCACCTTGTGTATGGTAATCATTAAGGATGATGTCTCAGCCTCCCTATGAAGAGTAAGTGTGAAAGTCATCCTACCATCTCCAAATCTGCCTCTTGGGCATTGTTAAGGGAAAGGACAGGACAAGAGATACTACCCTAGCGTGATAGGTGACTGTGACTGGGGAAAGCTCTGACCCTAACTAGACCAGCGTTTCCACTTTCCAGGTCATGTCTGCAGACTGGGAAGGGGAGAGATAAGTTCTATAGAATGTGTGCTGGGCTATCATACACATTAAAAAAGTTAAAGGATATGCTCTGCCTGCTGTGTGTACCAGGAGCAGTTTGTGTTATTTATGACCCCAGAGGTTCTTGGCATGTTACTGATGGTGAAACTTGAGGTAGTATACAAAGGTCTTCCAGGCAGAGAGGCATAAAATGAGGCCCTTAATCATCTCTTTTCCCTTATCTATACATAGCCTAGAATGCCTTCTTGTACCACATTAGAACCACCAATAATGAGTGGTGAAGAGGAAAATGAGTCACAGGACCCTTTAGGGGACACCCACTTGCTAATATCAAAGGGTTTAGGTGCTGAAGGCCGTCTTAGAGTAAGGCCAATTGCCTGATGGCCCTGGCTCCAGGGATTTCAAATTCACATCACAGATTCCAAACCTCCCATTGGACAGCAGGAGGAGCTGTCCTGTCCTTCTGTCCACGTGCTGACTCCTGAGACCTGATGGGAACTTTAAAATGTTCATGTCACTGCTTTTGTAGAGTTCAATATCAAAGATAAATAAACCCAAGTCTTGTGGTTCATGACAGTGATCCCAGCTCTTGGAAAGCTAAGACAGGAGGATTACTGTAAATTTAATACCTGTTGGCCTATTTGGTGAGTGAATACCAAAGGAGCCTGGGCTGCAGAGCCAGTTCCAGGATATCCAGGACTACACAGAGAAACTTTGTCTCAAAAAATCATAAACAATAAAGAAAAGAAAATACTTGAAAAACTTCATAGGCTGGAGACACAGCTCTGGCTCAGTGGTTACAAACATAGACTGCTCTTCCAGAGGACCCTGGTTCAAGTCCCAGCACCCACATCCACAAGAAAGCACATAACTGCAACTCCAGTACTGCCCTCTCTGGTCTCTGTGGGGATTGCAGACATGCGGTACACTGACAAACATAAGGGCAAAAAACCTGTAGGCATACAAATTAAGAATTAATAAATCATAAATGAAGGGAAAAATTTAAAAAGGAAATACTTGAAAAACTTTACCATCTGTATTGAACACACAGATTTTATTGTGTGTATTTTCTAGTCGGCTGTGGTGATTTTAAAGAAAATGACCCCCAAAGGTTGTGAAGGAAACTCTTAGATGATGTTTCCTTGTTGGAGGAAGTATGTCACCATGTGTATGTGTGTGGAGGGGCTTTGAGGTTTCTCTTTCAAGCTTCCATAAGTGTATTCCCTACGAGATGCAGCACTCTCAGCTCCAGCCACACATCTGCCTAAACACCACCACCATGCTCCCCTTCATGATGATAATGGACTCAACCTCTGAAACTGTAAGCAAGCCCAATCAAATGTTTTCTTTGTGAGTAGCTGTGGTCATGGTGCCTCTTCACAGCAATAAAAACCAAAACCAGGACATCAGCAAAGTATGATTTACATAGCATTGGCACTGTAGTACATATAAACAATCTAGATATGACAAAATGTACAGAAGAATGTCCATAGGTTACACATAAGTGATATGAAAATGACATACCCATTTTGTCTAAGGGACTTGGGTGTCTGTGGAGTCTAGTGAGGGAAGAAACCAATGCCTCCCGCCTCCCGAGGAAAGAGACTATACAGGGGTCAGATGATAATTATTTTTAAAATTTTGTTTATGTGTATATATGTGTGTCTCTGTGAATGTGCATATAAGTGCAGTGGCCTATGGAGGCCAGAAGAGGGTGCCGTGGTCCTCTAGGGCTGAAGCCACTGGTGGATATAAGCCCCCCCCATAGTGTGGGTGCTGAGAATGAAATTGGCATTCTAACATGAGCAGCATGCACTTTTAACCAGTGAGCCATCTATCTAGGCATGGAGACTTTGTTCTAGAATGAAAATTAAAGATGGCCTCAGGCAGAATATTGTTTGTGAGTCAGAACATAGATGAGAGAAGAAAAGCATCCCAGAAAGGCCAGGACACAGTCAATCTAAATACATATGAACTCACTAAGTACTGTGGAGCATGTATCAGGGCCTTGGCTGCATCAAGGCAGAGCGCAACACAGCCCCTCCCTCGAGAGCTGCGCTCCTCACTATGGTACAATTCACCGTGTAATCAGCATGGCAGCAAAGTCCACCAAAGTTTGAGGAAGCCCTGAGTCTGCACATTTGGAAGAGCTACCCTGGAAAGGTGCCCTTCCAGTGGAACCTGAAGAACTCCAATATGAGAGGTGAGATGAAGAGTTGGTGGCGTTAGCACCAGCTAACTCACCACAGAGTGCAGACATTGGGTGTGTGTGAAGATCCATGACACCATAGGCAGAGAGATGACCAGACCTAAACACCATGAGGAGCTGCTGAGAAGCAAGCGAGGTTGTCAAGGCTATGTGTGGGCAAGGGCTGCCCACTCTAGCAGAAGGTGGATGAAGAAAGGCTGGCGCAGTCCAGTCAGATGAGGTTTATGAACAGTACACAGAAAATCATGCTAACAGGTCAGCCTGTATGCTGAGGCCATAGGTCTCCCTGTGAGGCGCAATTTCGGTGATTGCCCTGTGAACAGAAAGTCTTTTCTGTAGGTTCAATTGTCCACTCACTATTGTTGAACTACTTATTAAAGGGGACTGATATGCAGGCGTTGTTTTCATGTGGGCTTCCCAATGGCATGTTCAGAGCTGATATGGAGAGTTGCCATAGTTACCTGTACAAACTATTAAACAGAGCAGTCACTGCTAAAATCTCTATATCAAGGTTAACTAGACATTTCCAATCATTGCCAAACAATTTGCTGCCCAGTGAAAGTTAATGAAATTACTATAAGAAGTTGAAAATAAGGTTAGCGTGGACAGATTTTGAGTGTTTATGTAACCAGCTATTTCCAAGTGGATCTTACCAGCTGAAAACTCTGCAGTATAAGAAGGCATCTGGAGGGAAGGTTTAGAGTAACAACACATTTGGAGCTTGGCACCGACCACTGCCTTCAAATCCAGCCCATCATTAACAGCTTCTGTAGAGTGCTGTTCCTCCTCCAGGGGCTATAAAAGCAGACGAAACCTTCTCAATATAAACTTCCTTTTTCGGTCAGCTGCCGTTGCTGACTTCCCATCATAGAGGCCCATGTGTTTCCACTGGTAGTGTTCAACCTGAGCACAGTGCAGACCACTTGCATTAGAGAGAGTAGTCCAAGGACAGGAAGAAGAAGGCAGACACCATCACATGACATCAGTCTAGATCATAGCGTCCAGAGTCTTAGCAGGTCACCTAGAGGGCTGCTTGACCAGAGACTCTAACTCAACAGATGTGGGGGGAGGCTGGAGCATGTGATTCTAAAGCATTCTGTGAGCTTTCCAAACTGCTAGCCCACAGATCATGTCTCAGTTTATCTCCTTATTTGTCTGTTGGGATCCCCATTTACACTACTCTTCCTCATGTTTGAAGCACACTCGACTTTTCTTGTTCACATGTGTATTAAAGCTTGGGAAGACCTGTCTTCCACCCTCAGGCCCACCAGCACATAGCAACAGGGCTTCCTAAATGTTAGGTTTCAAAGCCTATACAAAGGGCTGAGGTGCCTCCTTTGCATATCAAAGCAAACATGGCTGCCAATTTTTTCCAGCATCCCTCAGTCCCTACCTGTCACAGGGTACAGATCACAACATATCACACCCCTACCCCAAACTTGTCCAGCCCAGGGGCTGGGCTGTCTTTGAGGTGGCTGCTCTTCCCTATATAATTCAGACATTTTGGTTACCTGTCTTGATGGGGCCTCCTGGCTACTGCACCCCCCTCTCATTCCCCTCTGCCTTCTCTGCTCAGGACTCAGGGTCATGTCCACACTAGACTTTTTCAAATACCCTCGTCTCTAGCTATGCTCTCCCATATATCTACAATAAACTTTCTCCCCATCTCACCTAGGATCAATCATGGCCTTTCCTTTTTTATTTCTTCTTTTCATTCACTCAACATTTTTTGAAGACCCATTTTTCAATTTACAATGATCAAACAATAGATTAGCAAACAAATGAATAGGTAACATTTGGAGTGAGTGAAAGGTTTTATTTCATAGCAAAATAACATTGATTTTTGGCCCATAAAAAATTCTGGATGCATCTTTGTTGAAGGAATTAAATTAAGGTAACAGAGCATATGTCTCACTTCTAAAGTTCTCTTAATAGAATATCAATGACTACTTTAAGATTCTAGAAATATTTAATGGCTTTGAAAATCATACTTATTATATATTGAAGTCAGCCAAACTCTTGTCCAAACATTATGACCTCCCAATTTTACCATGTGTAAGTTAATCTCTATTTAGTTCTCTCAAACTGTATTTGACATATCTAATTACTTGCTAGCATATACAATTTATGAACGTGTTCCTGTGAATGGCAGGTGCCTGCTAGCTTAGCCAGGATAGTCTTTATTTCCTCTCATGAGGAAGGGTAAATAGAGATGGCTACTATGGAAGGTCAACAATACCACTGACCACTATTTCCTCCTTTGCCACTCAGGTATTAGGAGAATCAACAGCAAGCATTCTTTTTAGTTGAATTTTAGAACTCTGCAGCCATTAGCTCTAGAGGTCACTAGGCTGAAATAACTGTGAGCACTAATACTATGGCAAATATACATGAGAAATTATATACTTAATTTTATCTCACCTTTACATTACACCTATGATTTAATTCATATCACCACACTTTAAAGAAGAGGGAATGGAGACTTTGTGATGTTTGTTTTCTTAGCTACTGGGTAGCAAAGGTGAGATCTTTTCTATTTATTTTACTTTTAATTTTTTAAAACTGTGATCAAGACCTTATGATATTTTCATGCTAAGAAATGGAATATAGTTGAAAATCAGGAGATAACAGAATATACTTAATTAAAGGGCAGCTCTGTTTGGAATTCCTGTAGCTGTTTTTTCTCCCTTAAAAATTGCCATGCTTTTTTCCTAACTCTGGAGGAGAGACTCTTGCTATTCTTTGCTGAGTTCTTAATTCCTGACACTGTCAAGCACTCCTGAATCAGAACAGTTATGTTTCCAGCAACATGGCTTTCTTTGTTTGGTACCCAGGGCTGAGGTTGGAGAGGCAAGTGAGAGGTGATGGTATATAACTGTACCTCTGGACTTTCTGACCCCAGTACATGCATGGGAGTGACATTTTCCTGGCTTGGTTTGCCACAGTGTTTTGGAGAATCACCTGCCTATGATTTCTTGACCATTTTTTTTCTAGTCAGACTTCCATGTATCTTAGGCCTGTCTATGTAACAGAGATGACTTTGAACTTCCTATTCTCTTGCTTCTGCCTCCCAATACAGAATTACAGGTGTGCATTACCATGCCCAAATTATAGAGTGCTGGAGATCAAATCCAGAGCTTCATGCACACAAGGTCTCTTGGCCATCATGAACACATCTATCTTGTTAGATTCACTCGGAAACAAGTGGCCTCAGTGGGATCAGGCAATGCAGCACTTAAGAGTTCTGTTGTTTTCAAGACGAGGGGGGGGGTTGTCTTACCATGTAGCCCTAGCTGAACTCACTCTGTAGACCAGGCTGGCCTCAAACTCACAGAGATCTGCCTACTTCTCTGCCTCCTCACTTGCTAGGATTCAATGTGTGCCAGAGAGGTTATGTGTTTCCTTATATCCATTGGTTGGTTCCTTCTTTGGACTTAGGACAGGGGAACCATTTTAACCACAACAGCAACAGCTGCACACTCTCTGGCCTATACTGAAGAGAACCACAGACCCTCGGTCTAGTCACAACAGCTTTAATAGATTTTTGAATTATAACTGCACTAAATTTTGGTAATTAATCTTATAAAATGAGAACCAATGTGGGACCAAGGCATTACTAAACTCACTCATCTGTGGTATCTAAGCACATTTCAGGGTCAATTTTTTGACCTAGCCTAAGAAGAAATCTATGACTTACAGATAGACACATCCTTCATAGAAATCCTAGCCATACATACTTCAGCATGAATCTGCCAGGCAGTCCAAGCTTTTCCTTTTTCTAATCTTCAGATCCCTCATTTGTTTTCCCATGTAGAATGAGCCCTGTAATTGCTCTAATTCACTCCTTCCCTTCGACAGAGAGTTTCGTGTGTATGTGCAATGCATACACACATACACAACTGACAAGAACTTCAATATCTACAGATTTTGCTGGTCCTGTATTTATCACAAATGTCTAGTTAGCATTTCATACTGGAAGAAAACTACCCCATCAGCTAGCTCACCCTGATGGTGTTTCCCATCCCCACTGTGCTGCTTTATATTTACTCCAGAGCTTTAGCTCACAGTGTTATTTCCAGCTTTCACATTCAAAGTTGGGGAAAGAACTTGGTGAATTCTAAAATTTCAGAGTTGATAGGCTACTTCTGGAATGGTAAGCATTTATTTAGCTTTCACACAAGAAAATGTATGGATTTGATTTTCCTGTGACAGATGACACAGTTCATTTTCTCCTGATAATGGGAACATTTAAAAATTCATGAGAGCCCACTTTCTGCTTCGTTTCCTGAAAATAACTTTACACTTACTTCAAAGCTGACCTTTTACTCAGATCAAAGTCCACCTTATGTAGGACTTGCAGAGGGAGGAGTCAGTCCGTAGGCTGGGCATAAAATAATCATAGCATGCTTCACTTGCTGTGCCCTGAACACCTTGGAGGCTTGTCATTTTTGGGGATGCCCTGGCAGGCCGAGTGAAGAGTCTGCCAAGCGTCACATCTGACTAATGCCCTGTTATTTTTTCCACTGCTGTTTTTAAAAGCGCCATTGGGGAAGCTTAGCTACAATTGCCTTCCAGTACTGACAGTTTTCCATGAGTTCAGGCCACAGCATAGATCTCAAATATACCAAAAAATTCTATGTGGAAACTGGCTTCAAACGGGAGGAAATTCATCTGCTTAATATCATAGGAAATCATACAAATTAAGTATAAAGTGCAAACTGGTGAGTTGTAAAATGAGATCAAGCTATCCCTACTTACCAGAAGCAGAATGATAATTGCCTTGCATTTGCTTCATTATGAAGGGACCGAGTAGACACTATTCTTTTTGGCCTTTCTTTAATTTTGATCCTCAAGACTAAAATTTTCTACTATCTCTAACATCCCTGGACCCCAAAAACCACATCCAAATGTTTTAGGAAAAGCTTTAGTGAAAATCTAATTTTTTTTTCTCAGCAAAGCATCTGAATAAAGGCCCAAGTTTACTTTAGTCTGTGTGTTTTGAGAACTAGAAGACACATTCACTGGGAGCCAGAATGAGTTCCTTCACATAGTCTAGGCTTTGCATTCCTGTGTTTCTTGCTTTTTAAATGAGAGAAGATTAACAAGTATTGTGTTGTTAGTAGACACATTGGTCATTCAGGCTCCATTTTAATGTACCATGAATAAATGCAGTGTGTGTGGGGGAGGGAGGAGGCACAGAGGGGAGACATAAAAAAGGCAGTGTGTACATTTGTGGTCAATATTAATCACCCTGAATGATTAATGGGAAATATTATTATGAACAAATTGTAAAATTTCAAGGCTGGCAAGATGGCTCATCAGTTAAGAACATATGTACTCTTGCAGAGGACCTGCATTCCATTCTCAGACCCATATGACTGCTTACAACAGCCTATAATTTCAGCTAATATCAAAAGGCAGCCTCTGTCCATGAATTTAATACTCCCTTTTCCTCTTAGCCTCCAGCATTGCAATTAATCAAGAACAGGATATTTATGACTGGCAGGCTGTTTGTTCTATGATATCTTATTTTAAATAGGATAGTTAGATATGTCAACTGTGGCCCAGTCTGGAAATACTAAACTCACTTTATGTCAGTACTAATACAACAAAGGAGTCTTCCTTTTGTGTGACTTCAGAATCCTTTCTGTAATCAAACAGGGCACACTCTAAGTGGTAAAGTGAAGCATAGGATGAAAGCAAACAAATAAAGAATAAACAACAACAAAAACCCAACCAGCCAAAGTCCTAAATCCATGTTTCATTGACCATCAGGGCATCCTTATTCCCCAAGTCTCTGGAAACTTTTTCTCTGTCAACCCATGCAAGCACTGATTTCCAGGTAGCCACCTGAGTTCACATTAGGGTCTCTGCACTGGATCTTGTTGAGTTCCCATTGAAGGGCTGAGGTAAAGGGAGTTATCTATGGGTCTGTAAGAGAGGGCAACAATGGATGCTCTTTGTCTTGCGTTCAATCAGGCTGCTCAGGGAATTTATGAAAAATCCATTGCAGAGCGCTCAACTCTTAATGGTTGCTAAAGGGAGATGTGGTTGCGCTCTTCCTGACTGTCCTAAATGGGCAGCCAGCATTCAGGAGAAGGTGAGGATGGCACTGGTGAATACTGCTTTCCAGGTGACCCACCAGAAATTGGTTGGGTTCATAACATTCCCTCAATTGGGAACACATGAGCCAAAAGAACCTCTGGACCACAGTGCAAGAAGGACCTCAAAAAAGGTTTCCCTCTGTAGGCCAACAAATGAACCTCTCAACCACAAATCTACTTAAAATATTTTAAAATTTTAATTTATTTATTTTATGTGTATGGGTGCTTGAGTGTCTATGTATGGGCACTCCTTGCATTTAGGTGTCCACAGAGGCCAGAAGAGGACATAGAATTTCGTGGACTTGGAACTAAAGGGGATTGTGAGCCATTGATGGAGATGCTGGGAACAAACCTTATTTATTTGCAAGAATAGCAAGTACTCTTAACTGCTGAGTTATCTCTCTAGCCCTACTAGACTCTTTATTCTTAGTGCTCTGTTTGTCTGACAGTGTCTCTTATTTACATAGGCTTGTTATCATAAACTATGAGGTAAGAAGAGTTCTATTCCCTACAACAAAATGCTGCTAGCAACAGAGGTCATAATACATTCTAAAATGTAGATTAAACTTTCTTCAGCCTTTGAAAAATGTGACAGCTATACCTTTTCATATGGTGAATTTCAATATTCTTGAAAAAAGTTATTTAAAAATTTGTGACTTTCAGAATCTAGGTTGTTACTTGATGCTTACTCTCTTATAAGAAACATATGCCAAACCCTCATGCTAATAAAATTATTCTCCTTGTATGATCTAGTTTCCTTTCTGCTAATTTAATAGGACACTCTGACTCAAAGGAACCTAAGGGAACAAGGGGTTTATTTAATCTCACAGGCTATAGTTCAACTGTAAGGAAGTTGAAGGAAATCAAGACAGGATTTGAACAGACGGAAGTCAAGACAAGAGAGTGAAGGCAGGCCTGCCATTGGCTATTTCACACAGCCAGATACCACTGAACAAGGAACTTATCCCAAGCCAAAGAAATACAGCAGAAAGCAAGAAGACCAGTTTATACTCAGGTAGCTTTCTTATACGTATACCTCAGAACCACCTATTTAGATATGTCATCGTACACAGAGGGACAGGCCCACTTAGTTGATGGTCAAAACATCCTCCACACAGACATGTTTGCAGTCTATTCAGCTCCTCTCACATTGCTCTAGGCCAGTGATTCTCAACCTGTGGGTCCCAACCCCTTTGGGAGTCAAAGGAACCATTCACAGGGGTTGAATATCAAATAGTCTGCATATCAGACATTTACATTATTATTCACAAAAACAGCAAAACTAGAGTTATGAGGTAGCAACAAAATAATTTTTTTTGACTGGGGTCAGCACAACATGAGGAGCTGTACTAAAGGGGCATAGCATTAGGAAGTTTGAGAAGCACTCACTGCACTAGGGCGTAACAATTAAAACTAACCGAGACAACATGTGCATTTGTTGTTAACAACATAACTTTATACAGATATTATATTTATTAGACCACATGTGTTTAGATAATTCATCTAACAATTATCACTTCTTTAAATATTGGACTCAAAGTATTTTCTTTCTCTTGTTTGTATGAGGAAAATTGAAAAACTTCTTCAACCATATGACACCCTATCAAGAATCACAAGACTTGCCCTCAGTTTTCCATTTTTTTTTTTTTGCTTTTTTAATTGTTATTAAACTGATGGGACATTTTGTATTTTTATATTGATTCTGTGGTGTAGGACCTTTAAAAATAAAGCTGGGGTACACCTTTGGAGCAGCTAAAAAAAAAAAGAATCACAAGACTTTTGATTCATAAAAAGGGTGACTTGACAGCTGGGGGCCCAGTTTCTCCTGATACGCCTTTCCTTCTACCATTACATCGTCATTTAAAGCTTTATTTATATTAGAAGACAGCCCAGAAGATTGTCTTCTCAGAGCCACAGCAGATGATGGCAGAGAGTAAAGTAGCAGCTTCTCCAGCAGAAGGAAACCCGAAGGCATGTCTTTGGAGTTCTCTTCCCTTTTGCCTAGCCCCACTTTTCCACCCACATTGCCTCTACAATACAATGACGACTTGGCTGTGCAGACAGGTAATGATTGCATAATTCTATAACTTTAAAATGAAAACCCATTGTATTAAGGAAGCTATAGAAATCTAGCAAAACTTACTGAAACCCCTTGAGAACAAGTCCCTGGACCCCAGTCACTGCTCAGAAGCTTCCAAGGGTGCATGGGTGATGCTTCATTGCCTTTATGTGCTTAATTGCTTCCTGACTCCATGGATGACTTCATCCCCATCTACTTCCTTTGGTTTTATTACAAGTGCCTGGGCATTGGCATGGTTTATCTGGGTCTCCATTAGACTCCTGGTATGCTAACAAAGCCAGGATGGAGAGAAAAAGTGTCTACCCTGTTCATGAAAATTAGGATTCTTGCCTTGGGCTAATTTTTACGATTGTTGAAAAATTATATTTTCTTTTTAGCTATTTGATTTTTGGAAAGCATAAAACCAGCCCAGGTCAAAATGATGAAAGAAATGATGCTAGGAAACCACGGTTACCACTTCTGGTGAAGAGCAGACTAAGATGAATCTAAGCCATTAGTTAGAAGAAAACAGCCAGCAGAAGACAAGAGTGTGGGTTTCCTGGAATTTTCTCAACTTTCTTGGTTGGACAGAGTCTCATTCACTATGTTGGCCACTTGGCCTGAACCTACACTTCTCCTATGGCTGGCTGCCATAGAGCTACAGCTGTGGTATTTCCTCTCGAGTGGCTGACCACTTTCATAAGATCCACATATGGTCATATGCAGAGTCCATAACCTGCTAACACAGAGACAGGCAGGACTGGGCAAACCTGTGGCCTGAAGAGGTCAAATGTGCTTGACTGGGTCCATCTGCTCCAAGAAAGGCCACCTTAGAAATGATAACTGTAGGGTCACACCATTCAGACTTTCTGGTTCACAACTAGTAACTTACAGATGCAACAGAAGAAAATACAAAGTATTCAGCAAAATCTGAATTTCAGAGAAATGAACCATGTAACATTTGGCCTAGTATTACTATACTATTGATGATTTTATTTTTATGACTAGTTTTTGAAGAGCTGAAATTAATGCTAATATGTAAGAATATGAGATAATAGTAGCAATGTTAACACCTGGTGGTAACTTAGTTTTGGATTAATATGTGATGTTTTAAAAATACAAGTATGTACCGTGAATATTTAGGACATTCACACATAAATAACAACAAATCTTGTCTATTTCTAAGGTATTCAAATTCAATGGCATGCCTTGGTTTTATCTGACAATCAGGCCAGGAGACTAAACATCTCTCTGAAAGCACAAGGGAACCAATTTGTCTATGAGCAGACAGGCTCCCCAACACCCTTCATCCTACATGAGGAACTCTTGGTAGAATTCTGCTTGTGCTTACCCTCAGAATGGGCTAACTTGCATAAAGCAGATGGGCCAGAGGAGCTCTGTGACAATTCATTTAAAGGAAAAGGACAAATAACATTCCCAGAAGAATTTTATTCCTTGAGACCAGGGTACAGTCTGAGCCACCATGATAGAGAAAGAAAAACATGGGAACCCTGGGCCCCATTCTGTCTTTCTTCCCACTGTCTAGGGCCATGCTCAATTCCTATGCTAGGAATGATGACCCAAAGTAACTGGGAATAAAATAATGATCATGAACAAACACAATCATGAAGCATTAGAAGTCTGGGCTTCAGCAGGGAGCCTGGGATCCTCTTGACATTAGTGGGCACAATAGCACCACCAACAGGGTTGCCTCTGCAGGTGCAATCTGATGCCACCATCACTTCAGCCTCTGGCAGGGTGCAAGGAAGCTGGCCAACACGATGGAGAAATTAGACAGCTAGTTGGATGAGATATTCACTTAATAAACATTTACTCAAGACCTACAACATTGGCATGTATTGTGGACCTGGCAAATGATACAGTAAAAAGATGCAATTGATAACCTGATGTTGTATAGCTCATGGATTACATGGGAAACTAACAAATATGTGATCAGTGTGATAGGATTGGGGTGTCCAGCATATAGGATGGGTACCTAGGCTTTTTTTTTTTTTTTTGGAGTGATGACTTCTAAGCTGCAAAGAATAACTCAAGCATAAAGGCCTGCCCTAGTTTCATCTCTCTTGCTGTTATAAAATGGTCTGGCAACAAGCAGGTCATCATTCTGAGAAGCCATAGTGTCAGTAGTTTAAGATAGCTGGTCATATCACATCCACAGTCAAGAAGAGAACCCACACACTGCTTGCTCGCTCACTCTCTTGTGAGCAGCTCAAATGTCTCCACTCTTCTGGGGTTTAAGACCATCTGACCACCACATGCTCACCACCAAGTCAGTGTAGACAGTCCCTCACTGGAACTCCTCCCAAGAGATTCTAGGTTATGTTAAGTTGAAAATGGTACCCATCACATATAAAATTTCCCTTGATGATTTCTTTTTTACTTAATAAATTAATTTATCTTATTTTTATGTTGTTTTATCTCTGTGTATGTCTGTGTATTACATATGTGTGTGGTGCCTGCAAAAGGCAGAGGACTGTGAGCTGCCATGTGGGAGCTGGTAATCAAAGTCAGATCTTCTGCAGGAGCAACAAGTGCTCTGATGTGCTGAGCTGTCTCTCCAACACTATCCTCTAGAAAATTTCTAGTACCCCTGGGAGAAATCTGAGAATGCTGGAGTGATCGCAAGTGTGGTGAGACTATTAGGGAAGCCTTGACCTATGAAAGTCATCCCCATATTCTGTTGCTCATTTGCCCTTGTGACTGTCCTGCTTTGGTTTGAAAACTACACTGAGAAGACACCAAGTTCAAGTGATAGGGAGTGTGATAGGGAGTTGTAGGACCCTAGAGACCTCAGGTCCAAGTGATACTCTATTCAAGTTTCTGGTCTGCCTCACCATGTTGCTGGCTTTACAAACCAGAAGGGGACTTTCCCTTTTCAAAGCCCTTTCAGACCAAAGCAGGAACTGCAAATATCAAAGATGTGAAGGGCTGGTCACCTCATCTCCATCGTCCTAGGAAAGAAAGAGATGGTTGTGTTTTCCTCTCAGAGCATCTTTAGGTCAGGTTTTGTGCAAACTTCTCTTCCTCTGGTCAGAGTAGCCTCAAAATAATAGGTTTTGAATAAGAAAGCAACTATTTTTTTGTTTAATCTTAATAATAGGGTATTTCAGGTTTGTCTAATGAAAGCCAGACACTGGTGAGCTAATGTAATCAAACACTAGTTTTTGTGCAGAAAGAAATAATAAAATAATGTAGGGCCCTAAGTACAACTCATAAATGATGGCAGCTAAATGGGAAAAAATAGCAATAACCTTTTAAAACATTAATTTAAACTTTTATTGGAATGCAAAGGGTTTCTAGTGTTTGAAAGCAGGCATTGTGACTCTCTTTTATTTCAATAGAACCATGGCTTGAATACAACTCAGCAGGGTGTGTGTTTTCTAAACTTGGGCCATTAGCAGAGTGTTCACCGCCATTTGCCAATAAGGCTTTACTTGGCAAAGTTTAGAACTGCTGACAAATGGGATTCTTCCTGTAGCTGGATAATATGGTTCAGCTGAAGATGACTAGTTGCAAAAATCTTCCTGGGCAATCAAGAAATTCATGACTCCGAGAAGACTCAGATGGTCACTTCTACTAATCATATTGTGCCTTTTGATATAAAAACATTTCAAAAAATTGTAACATATCTTTCCTCACTGAGTCCTTACAGCAAGTCTGAGACTTGGGACAATGGTGGTCATTACCCTCATTTTCAGCATGCTACAGTACAGACTTGGAGATGACATGTCCTGTCCAGGACCAGGACAGAAAGAAATCCAGCTTTGACCAGAACAAGGCCCTGTTTCCTGTTTTGTCCCTGGAGACCTTGAGCGGCAGCAGAAGCAGCTAAATAGCCACCATCTCATTGCTAAACCGAGCACCAGCTTGGGGAAAAAAGTCTCATTAATTGCTCAAGAAGTTTGGATGGGAACCAGGCGCTACCCTATCTCTGCAAACATCTGTACAGGAGCCTTTTTCTCCCTTTTACTCCCCCTCACTCACATACAGGGACACTGACAGTGACAGGCCAGATAACATCATGCTGTCTTGTGATTTTACCTTTCTTTGTTTTTAATTTAAGGGAAAAGATGAGTAGCATATGATAAGACTGGGAATTTTCAACTGCCTGGCATGGTGGAAGGAACATCTGTCTGGGTGTCAGGACATGTGGCTCTGGTTGTGTTTCTTCCATTTGTTACCTGTGTAACCTGTATCTTGTTTCTCTCAACCCTCAAACACCTAGTCTTAGCAAATAAATTAGGCCAGCATGATAAAATCATGATGTGTAAGGGTCTTTAAAACTGTATACTTTCATGGAAATGAGAAAGATTGTCACTAGAGTGAGCAGCTTATTACATACAGACATGAAGATACAGTTTAGTCCCATAAAACACAGTTTTCAGTCCATTCTCTAAACCTCACTATGAGGAAAAGATTTGCATGTATTGGTGTCTGCCTTATATAAAACTAGGCATGGTAGAAATTCTACCATTATGAATTCTGAAGCAGGGGGAGTGGCCAAGTCTGAAGCTATATGTTCTAGGTCAGCCTGAGTTGCAGAGTAAGACCCTGTCTCCAAAAATGCATTTATAGACTATTCATTTAAGATTTAGTATCAAATTTGTTATAATGTCATATAATTTAAACTCATAGTGTATGGCTCATTATAAGTACAAAACTTAAAAACAATGTAATAACTAAGTATTTAAATGAACAACTAAAGAAACAACAGAAAAACCTATCTTTTTAGTGCTTTCTGTCCTATAAAATTATTATCTCTACGTACTCTCAAATCTCAGAATGTACATTTATGGATTTATCTCATATGGCAGAGATATAAGCAAGGGCTTCACAGGAATGTGATGTAGACTAATAAAGGAGGAGGGCATGACCTTATTATGGATTTTACAGTTCTTACATCTAAATGAAAGGTTCAAATTACTTAGGAAATGATTCATGAATGCACTGGCTCCTCCTTCAATCAGGACTGTATTAACTGTATTGTTAGTTTCTTTGAAAAAAATTATTTATTTTTAAGTATGTGCATGTGTGTATGAGTATGTATGAATGCTGAAAGAGGGTATCAGATCCCCTGGAGATGGAGTTACAGGAGGTTATGAGTACCTAACATGTGTGCTGGGAACCTACCTCTGGGCCTCTGCAGGAGCAGCATATGCTCTTTGCCTCTGAGCCCTCCCTCCAGCCCCAAGAGTTCATTTTAAAAGGAAAAAACACAGATATTATTTATGCCTTCATAGTTCAAGTAAGAATCTTTTGGATTCAATTTCTCTATTAGCAAAGACTGTTTTAGGTTAAAAAAAAAGTTTATCTTTCAACATCAGAGAAGAAATAATGCCAGCAGAGCTTTGCTTTCCTGTTCCTTGGTTTTTGGTTAAACTATTCTTGAATAAATATTTGCACTTAAGTAAACTGGTAACAAGGAGGAGAAAATGAGCTTAAAAATGAAGTAGGTTTTGCACTTTACTCTCCTTTTTAAATCTATGCACATACTCTGGGGTATTGTTGGTTAGGAATGAAATAGCCCGAGGTGCTCATATCTCCTGTCTTGAAGGAAAGATTGCTTTTGGGCAGGACCCAGAAGAGTAGGACCTGGTGTACTCTCTTCCTATCACCTGCCACTCACAGAAAGCTGGCTCTAAGAACAATGGCAATGGAGTCAAATGCTGGGTAAGTTTATCTCCAGCATTCCAGAGAGAAACATCTCCTCTCACAAGGCTGTAGCACATTCATCTCTCAGGCACAGCCATGGTGAACACGCCTTGTCTGTCATGCCCAGGCACGTTAAAAGGAACTTTCTTCTGCTCCTTTCTCCCCTGAATATGTGATTATGAAGAATAGATTATGTCCCTGCTCCTTTTTCCCTGAGTTTTACTTGGCTTGGCCTGTCTGTCTCCCGTGGACATAAAGAATTGTTCTATTCATTTATATCAGTGATTTTCTTGGGGGATTGTTGCAGATGAAGTGGGGGGGTTGCTTTTTGTTAGATGCAGCTCTGAAATTTTCTAACATCTATTTTGGGGCAAAACTTTATCCTTTAAGTGAAGTAAATGTAGAAAACTCAATAGGAGCCTGTTAACAGGGCAACAAAGCATCAGTGTCTAATGCAATCCTTTGTGGTAATATTTTGTGTATCTTCTAAGAAATAAAGCTTGCTGAAGACCAGAGGACAGAGACAGCCACAGAGTTAGGTGTAGAGGTCAGGTGGTGGCACACAACTTTAATCCTAGCACTTGGGGTCCCATGCCTCTGCTCTCAGTACTTAGGAAGCACACCTGCCTTCAATCCCAGCACTAGGAAGGTTGAGACAGGAAGTGATATAGCTGGGCAGAGAAAGAAGCATAAGGCAGGAGAAGACAGGAGTTCAGTCTTGTACCTGCCCTTTGCTTCCCTTTAAGCTGAGGACTTGAGATGTTCAGTCTGAGGATTCATGGAGACAGGATCTACCCCTTTGGGTCTGAGGATTAAGCTGTGATGAGAAATTTCTCTAGTGGCTTGCTCCTCTGCTTCTCTGATCTTTAAGCATTTACTCCAATATCTGGCTCTGGATTTTTATTATAAGACCACTCAGAATTTGTGCAAGAGTCCTTCATTTTGAAAGCCTTACAGGTATCAACTCCTACTATGAATAGATGTTTACAAGACTTAACGTGAATATTTCTTTCCATTTAACATACTGTTTTCAATGATACAGGGGTCAGATTTGAGGTGGAAAAATGTCTTTGTCTGAGAAGTCTTACAATTCTTAAAACATACACAGGCTACCAGTCAGGAAAAGGCATAAAACTGTGTATGTCTAGGTATGTGTTTCTGTCCGTCTATCTGTCTGTCTAGGTGTATATAAATGAGACTGTGAGGCATGATAGATTATTTTATGAAGTGGTTTGAAAACCAAAAATTAAAAAAAGCTGGAAGCAGCCTTTAGGTTCATCTACATTTTTATGAGTGGAATTCTCTTCCTAGGCTAAGAGTAGAACTAAGGCATGTGGAATATAGATGTGAAGTTGATTTCTGAATTCAGATCTTACATTGAGCTCCAACTCTTAAAGAAGACCATCACAAATTTCTTCTTCTTCGGGTCTTTCTCTTGAAGGTCACCATGACACTTTGACATTGTTTGACAATGATATCACAGGAGATCTTTGAGAGTGAAAGCGGGTTTGCTCTATCTGGCTTTGTGTGTGTCAGACAGCTTGGAAACCATGGAAGTACACAGGAATGACTACAGTAGAGAGAGTTAGGTGAATACGTACTCCTTGCAACCACGGCCAGAGCCCAATTCCAAATCATTTAGAATGAATCCTGTCCCTCATCTTATATAAGCCATATCAAGACAGAAAGTGTAGCTGCTAAACTTCCCTCAGCTCCTCACACCAGCTAAGTTCAGACCTGTTACTCACTGGTCAGGCCGATAGGTGACCCTGCCTCACAGTGCCCAGCATACATACACACACACACACACACACACATATGCACTCTAATTTATTCTGTCTTTGGTTACAAACCATTCTGAAATCTTCCCTGCTTGCTGGCATCATGGATGAGCATCTGAGAAGGGGGAGTGTAGGTCTTAGGCCCCTTTCTAGCCTGACTATAATCATTGGATCTTAGGTGTTCCCCCCAAACACCCTGTGTTGCAGGCTTGACTACCAGCTTGTGGAGCTGTGAGCAGGAGTTGGAACTTGTAGCAGGTTTTCAGGGCTAGGGTTAGGATTAGGGATAGCAGGCCCATTACCCCATCCAGCCCAACCTGGTGTGCCATTAATTTCCTTGCCATCTTTCTGTCCCTCATGGGCCACCATGATGTGTTTTGACACTAGCCCAAAGTAGTGGGAAGCAAGCTTGAAAGAGTATGAGCAGAAACCCTTTTCTTTGTAAGGAGTTTGGGTGTTTGTTACAGTAGTGGATACTGACTGACGATCACGGAACTGGTGTCTGGATTTAACAAACCTTTGGTGATTCCAGTTCAGATGAAAGTCTGAAAATTATAGTTTAAAGCTGAACTTCACTTTTTTTCCATCTGTGTGAAACACAAAGCTGCTCCTGGTTCTTTGAGGCCCCCTGAATAGACACCAAAATTTCCTCATCAAATTGCTGTTTTTTCCAGCCTAATAGGATACTTTTCTCTTTTACAGTATGTTCAGCTTTCTGGCTTTGCTCTGCCTGGGCACTTGTTCTGTTTGGCTTTATCTTAGTGAGCTGCTAGGCTGGGCTGAAATGCTGAAATGTATCCATCCTCTCCTGGAGACTCTTAAATATGCCCACAAGTTCATCTTTCAGCAAAAGCCCCAGAGGGCAGAGTAGTTCACCCATGTGTGAAGCTCACGTCATACTTTTAATCAGTAGCTGCTCCATCCATACCTCTATGATCAATTATTGAAAGGAAAAAATGTTTGTATCTAATAGTTAGAGGAAAAAACCTATGTGTTGTTATAGTGACGCACACCTCCATTTCCCAGCACTCAGACACAGATGGATCTCAGTGAGTTCAAGGCCAGAGCTCCACAGGAAGACTGTCTATTGTCACCAGATACATAAAGTGAGAACATGAGCACTCCATGGTACGGCTGATGGGGAGGTTTCTATTGTAGCTATAAGGGAGGGTACAGCCAGAGGCATCTGAGAGTCCTGAGTAGGAAGAGAAAGGAGAAAGTAGGAGACTAAACATGGCCAGAATGGACAGGGCCATGAGAGAAGGGAGGTGGAAGGAGGGGGAGAGAGAGAGAGAGAGAGAGAGAGAGAGAGAGAGAGAGAGAGAGAGAGAGAGAGAGAGAGAGAGAGAGGAGAGAAAAGCCATGGATGAAATGGCAGGGTTATCTAGGAATGCAAAGCTGGGAAGGAAGTTCATGAGACGGAGACATTTAGTGGGTGTCTGTGTGAGAAGAGCCAGGTGCTAGGATGCACTTTGATATATTAACAGTCACCACAGACAGCCATTTGTCCCACATTTCTTTTGGACTTGATATACATATATACAAATGCAGATATATATGTTGTATACATAAACACATGTGTAAACTCAATCTATTTCTAAGAAATTACTCCCATTGGTTTTATATGATGAATCTAAGAAACAGTTTTAGCAAAAATCTTTCAGCTGCCTAGACATATACAACAGAGAGTGAACTGGCCGACTCAGCTTCTGTCCAAATGTCTATGGCTTAAGCTTTACAGACCCCACTTTCTGTAAACAGCACATAGCACATTGTCTGCAAACATTCCAGGTAAACAAACACATTCTCTTCCCTTGTTCTGCTAAACAGAGGGAATGCATGGTCAGCCATAAGCCTGCCCACCTTCTCCTCTCTGGATCATATAAAATTCATTTCAGTTTCCTGACACAGAACTATTCTTTAAAGTCACTTAGTGTAAAACAAGGAAAAATCCTGATGGGTGTAGCAGGAACTTGTACTGTTTTCAGGCAAGGGAAGTTCATGTTCACAGCATGCTGAATGGGTCCAGGGAGTAAAGGAGCTTTGCTGGGGGAATACCAATGCAGCTTAACAATGCAGTCTCAACACGTTAGGGCATTGTAGGTGACCAGCCCCCAAAGACAAGCCCTCAAGACAAGCAGCTTGCCTCTCTCTCTCTCTCTCTCTCTCTCTCTCTCTCTCTCTCTCTCTCTCTCTCTCTCTCTCTCTCTGCCTGCCTGACTGCCTGCCTGCCAGAATCTTAGGTTAGAAGCAATCAAGGGAAGCACATTCTCTCCAAGGGTGTAGACATCAAGAACTGGAGTCTGCCTGACTCTTTTGTACAGTCAGAAGGCAGGGGGGGTTTCAGGCACTGTTTCTCCCAGCAGGAGGCAAAAACATTGGAGGCAGCATTGGAACACTTACCTTTAGGTTTCGGCTCTTTCTGAACTTTCTGCTTCTGCTTTTAGATTTTTCCCCCTGTGAGTTCACAATGAGTTTAGAACGACAAGGCATCTCTTAGCTTCAGACATTGCTTTCATCTGGCCTATGCCTCCCATTCCCCATCAGCATATGCAGGACTAGAGGAATGTAACTAGGGGAAGAGTTAGAATGTGCTGGGCAGTACAAGGTCTGTGGATTCCACCAGCCTGGATCTGGGTCTCTGCTTCCTGCTAACTGTGTCGCCTGGCATCCTGTGTGACAAAGATGCCTGTATGGCATTGTCTCTCTCTCACAGTTGATGTTTGGAGGACCACTGGTTTTTAGCAATACTTCTCATGTTTACAAGTGTCACTTTGAATATTAATAAACATTTTGGAACCTGCTAAAATTTTTCACCAGAGGCAAGTGAGGTACTTGCTTAGTGCTTTAGTTTCTTTATCTATAAAAGAAAGCTAAAAATAGTAACCATATTGCCAGATTGCCTCAAGGAATAAGGGACCAACTCACTCACAGCACTTAGAACAAGTCCTCACCATAGACTTGAGCTCAGCCTGTCATTTCCTTGACTTTGCACATCTGGTGTTCCCACACTAGCAAAGGCAAAACTTAACACAGTGAGCCAAACCCACGTTAATGACTTCAGTGAAGCATTACCTAGGATGAACAGAGAGTTCTAGACCTATTCCCCCAGAAGTCCCAGTTCAGTAGGACTGAGGGGAGGCCTGAAAATTTGCATTTCTAACAAGCTTTCATGTACCCCACAGAGAACATAATTGGATGGCTCCTGATCAAGCCTTGGAGTTACAACCAGTAACAGGAGGGTGATTACTCCTCAGCACATAGACTTACTGGCAACTTGTTCATACAGACATCCCCAGACCCCACTGCAACATTCACTCTGTGAAGCATAACCAGCTACCAGTCCCTGTGCTGTTCTTCATCTGCACATCTGTGACTTGTCTTATGGCCTGTGCTGACTATGTAGGATAACAGAGCAGCAGGCTGTGACACTGGACAACAGTCTGCCCACCATTGTTTGATGAAGATGTCGACTATGTCGGCTCAGTTCAGTACAGGAGCTGTCATAATGCCTGCTTGATCCTGAGTGTGGATAGAATGATCCAGGACAGTCACTCACAGTGTAGTCCTTCAATAAAGAGCAGTAAATATTTAGTAGTAATTCAAGATTACACGTGACCACAGGAAAACCTGTGGGAGAGAATGCTAACTCGCATAGAGGACACTTTAATCTACTTGGCAGGCTCCAAGCTTCCTTGGAGAAAAATGCTTTTGAGAAAACATGAGGTGACATGACCCTTCTTCACTCCTGAGGCTTACTGCTATTCTTTGTGAAGCTCTAGCAGTGGCGACCGACCCTGTGACCATCTGGCTCCTAGATTTATGCTGCCAGAGTGTGCTGGATCCTGAGCCTCCCTTTCTCATTGGAGATTCTTTAATGCTTGGGGGACTACTTACCTTAGTAGGGACTTTTGTTTCCAGGATATATCTGACATGTTAGATTTTTATTTTATAATTGACATGATTGAAGAGATGGTCTTTATCATGCTACCTTACAAATTGTAACATATAATGAGCCAGAAAGGGTGGAGGACACAGATGGAGGACAGGCCAGCAGTCAGATTAGACTCCTGCAAAAAAAAAAAAAAAAAAAAAAAAAAAAAAAAAAAAAAAAAAAAAAAAAAAAAAAAAAAAAAAAAAAAAAAAAAAAAAAAAAAAAAAAAAAGCTTCTGGACCTACCCACAGGACCCAGAGCTGCGTTCTAAGTGCTCCCTCAAAACATTTTCTACTATCAGACTTTATGTATTTTTTGGAGTCATTGTGTGTGTGTGTGTGTGTGTGTGGTGTGTGTATATGAACCTGCAGAAGCATCCCTGCATCTGGTGGGGAGGCCAGAGGCTGACATCTGTCATCTTCTTCAATTACTCTCCCCTTTAATTTTTTCAAGACTAAGTCTCCCACAGCGCACCCTAATTAAGCCAACCTCAGGGATCTTCAGTGCTGACATTACAGGTACACATTAGTCCTTGGGGTTGGACTCAGATTTTCAACCTGTGTGACAGGCCTTTACTGCCTGAGTGGTCCTCCCAATACTCCTCACCCTCCGCTCTCCTCTAAAGGGTACCACTTGCTTCACAGCTTCTCAAGTCCAGTAAGAAAACACTTGACACTTGACGAGGAACTCTGGCTAGCTAGAGCATCCTGGACCAATAAGTACAGTTGTTGCCTTCCATGCTGCTAAGCATGCTCTGTGTGGATTTACTGCTCCGTGACAGATGCTTACTGGTAGGTAATAGCTTCTATGAACCAGTGAGAGGGAAAGAATCATGCGATCCACCTCATCTTGCTCTCTCTCCATCTCTCTTGATGTACATTTAAAGGCAAAGGCCTGGCAAATTAACTCTTGCCTCAACATTTCTAGCCACACTGCTAGGCAGAAGGATTGCAAGGGGAAGAGTGGCCTTTTGGATATATGTCAGGACCAGACTGACAACATGGCCCCTGTGTATTAAGAAAATGCACCTCATTAATAAGCTTGGAGGATTCAACATAACAGTGCCCTAACTGCTTTGTAAAACCTGCAGAGGAGCAGGGTTGTGCTGACTGCCCCCGACTGGATGCTATTTCTAGCTCCTTGAAGAATTGGCCCCTTGCCTATCTGTGACAGGAAATGCTCCTCCTTGGCTCATGAGCTTTGCTTCTGTCACACAGGGCTCCGTATGTCCATGTGCTTAGCCTTTTCCCTGACCACACAGAAGCATCCATTTTCCTCAGACCCTTGGGTGCTTCTCTCACTTCAGCACCTCTGCAGCTCACACACAGCTGGCACTGCTCCATCGCCCAGACCGCCTCCTCCTGTCACACATCGAAGGTTTGTTAAATTAGTCATTTGGACTTTCCACAGCTGAACTGAAGGTCACTTGCTATAGCTGTTAGCCAGGAAAAAGGCACCTCTGAGGACCTGCATGTCACTGCCCCAAAGAAGTAGGAGGCAAGAATGCCCTCCAAGCCATCACCGAGGAGCTTCACTCCCAGAACAGCTCATGCTTCCATACCAGCAGAGCGGGCAATTGCCTAAGATTTCAGTGTTTCCCTTTTTCCAGCTTGAAAAACAAAGATACTCAGTTTCCTCACCGGGGTGATTTGAGGACGAATTAACCACTTTGAGAAAACCACCTGAAGAGTTTACCCAGTGGAGGTGAGGGTTGGTTACTGCCTACCCAGAAAACCAAGATCAAATCACAACAGCAACTCCACTTATTTTGTTGGAACCACAAAGCAAATTATCAGTGGACTCAAGCCCGTTCTTTATCAAGCTTCATCTCTGGGCTGGGACTTCACTATCAGGAGGCAATACAAACACAGCAGACTCCTAAACTTGCTGCTCTTTTGACCCAGTGTCTGGCTTATTATGGTGGGTGGAATCTAATTCCAGGGGTGGTTGTAAAGTCCCCAGCCAGCTCAGTGGGCACTCAAGGCAGAGAGCAACACTGGCGAGTAAAGAGCAAGCGGTGGGGACAGGATTTCATGGCTTCCCATCGGCGCTTGCATGATTCAGCCGAGGAAGGCAGTGCTCAGAAGATCAGACCCTACCAGAGCCAATCAAACACTGTCTTGGAGCTCTTTCGAAGCTGGTGTTTGGGGAATCCAGTGAAGTTTCAGAACTCTAGGAGTGAACAGTTCAGAGCTGCAGATACAAGGAGTGCCACCTAGAGAACGCAAGGGGCTGCCTATCAACCTCATGTTGATATTCAAAGCAAGAAAGAACTGCGAGAACGTTCCTAACATCTTCACATCATAGTCCACAGATCTGACCATGGGCTTAGACAGCTCCGCTTACAAATGCGTGTGTGCGCACGTGGTGACACACACACACACAGATACACACAGACACACGGAGAGTTTTGTCTACCAGCCCACAGCGAGCACTCATGGGTGAGGGTACAGTAAGTGATGTAAACCTTTATGACAAATCTTCCAGCTTTGCTAACACACGTTTAGCTGTCTCTCCTCAGCCCCTTTCCTGCCAACTGGAAGGAACGACATATGGATCCAGAAAGTGCTGAAATCACTGGAAACAGCTGTTTTTAAAGGATCTGGTAATACAAAATTTGATTCTTGGAAGTAGTGGTTTTTTCTCTTTTAAAAATCTTTTTTTAAAATAACTTTATTTTATGTGCATTGGTATGAACAGGACTTACAGACAGTTGCGAGCTGCCATGTGGTTGCTGGGAATTGAAACCTTGTCATCTGGAAGAGTAGCCAGTGCTCCTAAGACCTGAGCCATCTCCCCAGCTCTTTCTCTTTTAAAATTCTTTATGTATTTTAATAATTTATTTATCTTTATTTTGTGTGTGCCAATATGAAAGTATGAGGCTCCCTGGAAGCAGAGTTCTGAGCTATGTGGATGCTGGGAATTGAACCCCATTCTTCTGGATGAACTACTAATCCATCTCTCCAGACCCTGTATATATATTTTTAAATCTGTCTCTATTTCCCTCTGTCTCTATATCAACATTAGGAGCATCATTTTTCTGCATAGATTAGGTATAGAAAGACATGACTTTCCAATATGGCTCATGAAAGACCATACAGAGTCCAGATGAGGAGAAGCTGCAGCCTGCTCTTGGTAGCATTTGTGTGGAACAATGTCCACAAGCTCAGAGCCGGATAAGTTAAGGTGATGTGTCTCCCTTCTCCTTTCCTGTACCCTTCCTGCCTTTTCTCCCAAACTTCCCTGTTTTGAGCTTCGGGGAGGGTGGTCGCTAATTCTTGTCTCCCATCCCTCTTGAAATCAGTTCAAGGAGAATTACCTATTGTGTTTCCAAGGCTGCGGATTGGGTTTTCAAAAGAAGTATAAATTACATTTCCTGTTTTCAAGGTATTCAAGGCCTGTGGGGGAAGACAAACCTAAACAGAAAGACTATGACAGTCACTTAAAATGGATTGATTGCAGAAAGAGAGAACACTGACATGCTGTGGGTTGGTAAAAAAAAAAAAAAATTTAAGTTTTTTACAGAGGAAACAGTCCTGATTCATATAGTCTTGTTGGTATATATTGGTTTCCTTAACACAGTGGATGGTCCAGCTATTTTTTCTCCAGATTTGTTCATTCTTGGACGACTGGACTAGCATACAGAGATAGACTCCGCCAGCATAAGGCTGTCCCAGGTTGGGCCATATGCCCATGTTTCACAGTGTTACACTGAGGAAGTCCAGAGCAGTCATGACTCATCTTAACATTCAGTTCCCAGAGAAGCTGCTAGATAGAGTGTGGAGCTTCCTGAAGCTCTATTCCTAAAGCCTGTGGAAACTGGCAATGGGTGGGGGAGACTTCCCCAGACATCACAGCAAATGTCCTTTGGTTAGCTAGAGGAGAGTCCTAATTAGGAATTTATTTTATTGTTTATTTAGCATTCATGCATGTGTGCACGTGTGTCTGCTTGTGTTTGTGTGTGGAGGGTAGGAAACAGTCCTTATTTCTCATTGGCCTGGAACTTGTCTGCAAACTCCAAGCATCCACCTGCCTTTGCCTCATGAGTGCTGGGATTACAAGTGCATGCCCAGGTACAGGGCTTTTTCTAACATGAGGTCTGGTACTTCTGATTACTCTTGCAAGCATGTTTCTGCCTGCGCTATCATTTCTCCTGCCCTGGAGGGGATGTTTTATTTTCACAGTAGAGCTGTCACGTCCCTGGACTCCAGAAAGAGCACTGAGGAGGACACAGAGGCATGCTGCCTTCTCCAATCTCCAATCTGCTCCGACTTACAAGAGCTATGGGCAGAAGCAAAGAGAAGTGAGCATGGCTTCTTCCTTCTGCCAGGCTTCCCCTTCAGAAATGGGAACAAGATTTGGCTTGCTTGTAGGGAGAATGAAGCCTGCTTTACTGGTTACTGGTAAAGGAAGAAAGTGTGAGAGTTCCAGAGGGCATATGCCTCTGACCCTTTCCAGTCTTAATGGGAGCAAAGGACTTCTTTCTTTTCCTGTTTATAAGAGGTTGAAGAACTGCTTCTTATGAGCCACAGATTCGGAAAATACTGATTTTCATGGAATCCCTGAGGCTCTAGTGAAATTGATGTGATTTTCATAAATACAAGTTGTCTTAAACCTGTTGTCATAGAAACCAGAATGGACAGAACAGCAGAAGCAGGAACAGGAGAAGGAACCTGTGGCCAGCATTTGTGTTTGTACTGAATTGCCTATAAGTAAGTCCTAAAGCTACAGCCCATTGGGTCCTTCTTAGCTGTGACCCCTGCCATCCCATCAGATGAGGCCTCCACAGCAAGATCCATTGTCAAATCATCAGCTCCAAATGACTCCAGGTATTTCACTGTAATCCCCTTACCCAGTCTTCTATGAACCATGCTCAGTTCCTAGCCATGCCTTCATCTATGCATCTCCAGACTCAAGGAGCATCTTACCTTCAAGAAGGCTGAGCAATGCCCTGGGCAAGCCCCATCTCTATAGTAAGCCTCAAAACCTAAATTGCTTGAAGTCCTCAGAGGTGGTGGTGCTGAGGTTGTGAGCCTCAAGCTTATTTTTCTCCAGTCTCTGCTCTCCATCAGATCCTCTTTTTTGAAATAGTACCCTATTCGTGGCATATTATAATTAATAGCATGGCCTTGTACTGCTTGTTGCCTTGAATACAATAAAGATGTATGTTTTAATAAGCTTCATATAGCTCTTGCCTGCCACAGCATTTTTTCCCTATTAGGAGAAATCAATACGTGCCTGCATGTCGAGTCAGCAGGAAGCCAGACAGAAGCGACAGAGTGTCCAGAGCCTACACAGTCCCTAGGATGCTTGTTTGTTGACTGCACAGAGCTATGCACACCAAGGCAGGGGATCAGCTCCTTACTCAGTCTTCCTCAATCACCCTGCATGCTGCCATTTCCTTCCTTTTATTTTTCCCCAGCCCCACACCTGTACACATATATTCTAAGACAGAGTCTCACATACCACAGGTAGGCCTTGAACTCACTATGAGCACGAAGATGCCCTTTCATTTCTAATCATCCTGCCTCCACCTCCCAAATTCTGGGATGGGACTGCCAGTATGCACTTCCATGCTTGATTTGTGAAATTTGGGGAATAAAATGCAAACCTTCATGCATGTTAGGCAAACACTCTATCAACTTAACAATATCCCCAGCCCTAAAGACTTTTTAAAACCTGTTTACCAATACAATAAGTCATCATGCCCAGTTCCTGTATTCAACCCCAGCTATGATAGCTGGGTACATCCCATGGCCTCTAAAAAGGGGATTGACCTAATTCTCTGTTATCCCACTTCTAAGGTAGGAACTAATGTTTCATGCATCAGAGGTTCATTTAGAAGACTCAGAAAAACGATAACTAGCTATGTAGCTCTATGCCTTCTACACAGTAGGTCCATAAGAGAACTAAACATGGGTAACAGCATTTGACTTAGGGCCCATAACTCCTAGTAGCAACCAGAATGTGAGCACTCACTCACTTATTACTTTCAATCTTTGACTAAGAGCTGTGGGGTAACTAGAGATGCACAGCACCATTTCCTTAACATCAACCACCCCAATTTCTTCTGGGGGGATAAATATTCCATAATTTAATGTCTTGGGTCCATAGGAAGTAAGAATGCCACTGAGAGAAGTCTCTGGAAATTTCATTGCTAAGAAGAGTGAGCAGTTTCCCTGGGGACCAGTCTCAGAGAAGATTCCTGTGTAGTGCAAACTGGAATATTCAGAGCCTGAGACAGTAGAGATGTGCTGGGAAAGGCAAGGAAATTCAACTTCATCAGTCTCCCCCACACGAATCAATCACAGAGGAAGGAGGCATCTGAGGGAAGAGTTCCTTAGATTTTCTGTCTGTACTCTGTTGCCTCATCTCATCAATCTCATTCCCTCCTGGTGTGGCTCCCTGAACAGAACTTGGGGATATTTTTCAATCTCTAATAGGTTTATTTTTGAGTCTGCAAGATGGACAATGAAGTACTGGAATCTGGGGAAGGCAGTGTGCAAAAGGGCTGACAGTGGAATCACTCTAGGGTACTGAAACTGACTTTCTAAATAACTTGGAGTTACTGGAATTATTTTATTTCTTGTTGAAAGACAGACAATAAAATCATGATTACAGAGTTGATTCTATATTTTGTATAAGGTCATATTGTTCCTCATTCAGTTGCCCTGTATCCTGAGCTGAGTTCAACAGCAGGGTGCTTGTGTTTGCTTCAAGCTTCATGTAGCATTGCCTAAGAGTGGCTCACATTTTAGCCTCTACATTATGTCTCCCAGCCTGTCCTGTCTCCTAATGCACAGTCACTACAATGCTTGTCTTTCATTTATTTGCAAATAAAGCAAGTTAGGTCTTATAATAGGTACATGTCAAAATCAGTAGGTTGAAATATATATTTAGGACCTTCAAAACTCCCCTCCCCATTCCATTATAATGTCATGCTATCCAGTTTTGTTTCTTAAGGCATTCTAGGTCCCATTTTTTTATTTGCTAAGAGAAGAAAAATAAACTTGAGATGTGTGTCCAAAACAGTACTGGAGAGAGTATGTCCATGTCCATACACTGTAGAGGAGTGTGTCATGGCTATACTATAGAGGAATGTGTCCATGGATGACTGTACTTTGGAGGAGTATGTCCAAGCGTGGACTGTAGAGAAATGTGTCATGGCTGTACTGTAGAGGACTGTGTCCATGACTGTACTGTGGAGGAGTGTGCCCATGGCTGTATTATAGAGGAGTGTGTCCATGTGTGGACTGTATAAGAGTGTGTCCATGACTGTACTGTAGAGGAGTGTGTCCATGACTGTACTGTGGAGGAGTGTGTCCATGACTGTACTGTGGAGGAGTGTGTCCATGACTGTACTGTAGAGGAGTGTGTACATGACTGTACTGTAGAGGAGTGTGTCCATGACTGTACTGTGGAGGAGTGTGTCCATGACTATACTGTGAAGGAGTGTGTCCATGACTGTACTGTGGAGGAGTGTGTCCATGACTGTACTGTGGAGGAGTGTGTCCATGACTGTACTGTAGGGGAGTATGTCCATGGCTGTATTGTGGAGGAGTGTGTCCATGGCTGTATTATAGAGGACTGTGCCCATGGCTGTACTGTGGAGGAGTGTGCCCATGGCTGTATTATAGAGGAGTGTGCCCATGGCTGTATTATAGAGGAGTGTGTCCATGTGTGGACTGTATAAGAGTGTGTCCATGGCTGTACTGTAGAGGAGTGTGTCCATGACTGTACTGTAGGGGAGTATGTCCATGGCTGTACTGTGGAGGAGTGTGTCCATGTGTGGACTGTAGAGGAGGTTTTGGTTATCAATCTCATTTTTCTTGTTTTGCATTCAACATAACCAATTCATGCAGAATAAGTCTGACTCTTTTTTTATAATAATTTTTGCTTTCATAAGAGGCTCATAAAAGCAAGTCTTAGCAAATCTACTTTGTACAAGCCAGCATTTTATAAAGCTAATAAAACACCCAGCAATGTTTGGAACCTAGCTCTGGCACCAGCTGAGCTCCAGTAAGTGTACTAGGTACTGGATTTTGGAAGATAGAAACCCTGTCTTCAGGAATCTTCTAGTTGAACCCACATACCTGGATCTAGAGAATCTGGAAAGGTTGTCTTCCAGGCTGCCCAAGATGCCAAAACCTTCACAGTCTGGCACTATTTAATAGCATGACCATTCTTCCTAATCAGCCATGAGGGGCCCTTCATGTACAGATACATCAGTGTCCTGTCCTAGATTAGTTTAATTCATAGTGTGCATGCCTCATGTGTCCCATCATTCCCTCTAAAGATGTGCAACATTTACAAAGCTCCAGCTTTAGAAATGCTGACTGCAGCCAAGACTTCCTCACTCACATTGCCAAGCAAACTTCATGAGCTTCCTTCCCCATAGAGTGCACATGGTGAACTTTCTGTAGTTTAAAGGGATGCATAGAAACCTCTCCCCAAACCTGGGCCATCTCAGCAGTTGAAATATATGATTCATTCCAAACAAAAAATGGCAATTGCCAGCACCAGACGACATATGTGTTCCTTTCCCGTTCCCTGTCAGGGAAAAGCTAGAGACAGAGAGCAGATGCAGGTCCACTGTAGAATGAGTCAATGAAGTTCTTTCCTAGGCTACAAAGTCACAGAATGTTTTCATCTTGAATGACTAGCTTTTGTCTGTACTGTTCTTTCTATTACAAACTTTATTTACATTTATGTGCACAAATATATATGTGATATACGATGTTATAATAAATATACATTTATATAACCATATTTTTAGAAACAGCAACCTTAAGATAAACTAGAAATACTTTCAATGAGAGAAAGAATAATTGTGCTTGGATGGCAGCAGTCGAGATTTGAGGTGAGATCTTTAATGGACAAAGAAATTGCTGTCTTCCTGCACGATCAGGAACTCCAATTAAGAGTCCATTGACCTACACCCTGAATCTATCATCTACCTTTTCATTTAAAACTATATTTATTTATTTCATGGTTATGCACACACACACACACACACACACACACACACACACACAGACACACACACCATTGTTGGAATCTGTTCTTCCCTTCTACTATGTAGGTTCTGAGGATCAAACTCACCCATCAGGTTAGGCAGCAAGCACCTTTACCGTCTGAGCCATCTTGCTGGCCCATCTCAATACTTTCTAAAGTAAACATTTTCCATTTCTGTGTTATGCTGTTATGGATAATGGCCTGAATGTGGCATTTCACTTTGATATTGAACTTTCCAAGTATCAGTAATGTACTATGTAGGTTGGTTTTCTGTTGTGAAATATTATTCTAACTATGTAAGGGATGTGTTCCATTTGTTTATGCCACAATTGTTTAACAAAGCAAGGTCTGTTACGTTTGCTTATGCTGCATTTGTTTAATAATATAAAGGTGTGTTACATTCGTTTATGCTGCATTTGTTTAATGATGTAAAAATGTGTTGCTTTGCTGCCTAAGGTACCTGATTGATCTAATGAAAAGCTGAACAGTCAATAGGTAGGAAGAGGAGGGCCAGGCAGGGCTGGAGTACGGAGGGAATAAGTGGGGGGGGGTCTGGGCAAGAACAAGGGAAACGGAGAGGGAGATGCCTGGGGCCAGCCAGCTGCCAGCCAGCCAGAGAAGGAGTAGGCCATACAGAGTGAAAGAAAGGTAGAAATTCCTGAGGCAGAATGTAGAGGAAGAGAAGCAGGTTAAATTAAGTTATAAGAGCTAGCGGACAAGCCTAAGGTAAGGCTGAGCTTTCATAACTAGTAAGAAGTCTTCATGTGGTGTTTTGGAAGGTGTGGTTGGTGGTCCAAAAGAAGAAAGCCTGCTACAGTTTCCAGTGTCACAAGAGAGAGACCCATGGAAGGATGTCCTGACCTTTGAAGAAGCACAGGGTGCTCACAAATCCAAATTGTAAAGAACAGATCGAAGAGTACCACATCACCTTCTGGCTGGGGTCACAACCTCCATGAATTTAGTCACCAAAGCAGAGAAGTATAGAGCTAAGGGTCCTTCAGATAGAGATCTTATTAGTTCTTACAGTTTAGAGGTAAAGAAGAAAGACTCAGAGACAGTAAGAGACTGGCCAGCAGCCCGAGGACCAGCAGTGACAGCTGTCTTCTCCTCCCCTTGATCTGTCCTCTAACAGTGGCTGGCACTTGAGCACTCCCTAGTTTTGCTTATGCAGTTACCAGGAAATGTAACATGTCCTAAATTATTTTTTCTCCAAATGATAGAGTTTAGCACAGAGCCTCAAGCACCCCTCCTCTCTCCCTCTCCTTCCCCCTCTCTTCCTCTCTCTCCTTCTGCCTTCCTGTTTTATTTGTATATTGCAGGGCGGGCAGGTCCAGATCACAGGGCTAGGTGATCTGGGACTGCAAGTCTGTGGGGGCTGGAGTGATGGCCGGATGGACCAGAAGCCTCTTTCTGCACACTAGGATTTTTTTCATTTCTGTTATTGTAATAAGTAACACTTTAATAATTATTTTTAAAACTTACTAAAATATAATTTGAATACATCCATTTAAGTATGCAATTCTTTGATTATTTCCTAATGATAATTTTTTGAAAGGATAACTGGGTGAAAGATCAGGAACATTGTTTATATGTCAGGTGTCTGATATACATTGAGAATATGTCTTCTGAAGTCACACGTAATTTGTTTCTCGCACAGAGCATGCGAACCTAACTTTCTTAAACATGTAATATACAACACAGATCATGTGACAATGAAGACAGCAGTCATATGAATGACAGATGAATAAACATTGGAATATTCAACCTTAAATATTTCCTACAACTCACTGGCTTTTTCTGTCTCTCTTTTCCCCTCCCTCCCTTTCTCTCTACCTTTAAACTGTGAAGAACTTATAGGCTGTGGAAATCCTACTGTTACTGCAAAAACAATCTTGAAACTCCAAATGGAGAGTGCGTTTTAAAGTAAACAGCTACAGAAACTGAGGGTCAGATTTGACGGTATTTGCTTAGTTCAGTTTTGAAGAAAATGGTTGTTTTACGTAAATAAAACAGTTTGGGAATTTTCTGTTAGATTTTATTATTATTATTATTATTATTATTATTATTATTATTATTTTAATACAGGACCAGGAATTTGGTTTGTAGATCAGGCTGGATTTGAACTCATGACAATCCTTTTTTCTCAGCCTCCTGGGATTCCAGGTGTCTGCACTGTACTTGGCTAGTGAGCTGTTTAGTACGCTTTCATCTATTGTGTTTGGAATGAGCACAGATCTGGGTGGCTAGGTGCTCTCCACACAGAGGATGCTGGAAGAAAGAAGAAGTGTGGCGGATTGCTATAGCTGTCCCATGAACCTGACTGCTCCCACACAAGCCCTGGGGTCACAATTCAACAGCTGGAACACTGCTGGAGAATTTTATATTCTTGGCCTCTGTGCTATTTAGTTCAGGGAAATTACATATGCATTTTCACAGGGGGAAGTAAGTTAGAAACACAGTGACACTGTCTGTTTTAGCATCCATGTATGTATGTATGTATCTATCTATCTATCTATCTATTTATCTATCTAATCATCTACCTGGTTAAAGACAATATGGTAAGACAGAAGAAACCACAACAGCATAGCTCAATGTTTCTTAAGACTGGTTTCAGATCTCCTAGAGGGCTCACAACAAATTCATACTCCTGCCCCTTAATGACTTAATAATTTTAGGATATATGTTAGAATCTGCATTTCTACTATGGTGTTTGTACATGGAGAGAGAAATTCTAGGTCCTGGGGACCTATCTTCAAGGTTTTCCTGAGGATCTCATAACTATACATTGTCTCCAAGCAAAGCACTGAAGTGCTTCTTTTGAACAGGGCATCCCAGCCTCCTTGAGTCAGGGAGGGGAATGAAGCCCTTTGAACCCACAGTGAGGAGATCAGTTACAGAAAGCTGTGTGGGTAGTGAAGATAATAGAGAAAGAATGTGTGAGCAGTTCCTACTTGGGCTATTTCCCAAGAATAGGCAATGCAGCCACATTGTCTAGGATCCCTTGGTGTTGCTATTCAGGTTTAGGCCATACCATAAATGTCATGTTGCTTTAATATAATATAACGAATATGTCATAAATTATATGTATGACAACTAGTAGGCCACTGCCCTTCCAGGGAGCTACACACCACACACTAGAAGGATGAAGAGTTTACATCTTTTTCAAAGAGAAGAGAGTTTACTCACAGGATTAGCTTGCAAATGTCAACCAATAGAAACACACCTAGATTTTTAAAGGTGTGGAGAGGGTGCCTGCTCTACCTTGTACCCTGAGCCAGCATTCAGCTGTCACAGGAATAAAAGAAACACAAAAGAAACAAAGGACCATTCTGTCCCCACTAACCACAGCCAACCTGCAGCAACCTGTACTTTCTTCTCAGGCCTCATGCTCTTTTCCCAGAACAGAGTGGACAGCCCAGGAGGTAGGTATATGATGCCTCCTTCTAAAGCACTCTTTCTCAGGTCACCCTGCTAATGTCCTTGCAGCAACTCTGGAGGTGTCAGCAAAGGTGCTTACCTTGAAAGCATGAGGTTCTGAATGAGATCCTCAGGTCCCACATAAAACAAAAGCTGGTCTGTAACACTAGCTCTGGGGAGGCAAAGACAGGCAGGTCCCTGGAGACTCAGTAGGCAGCTAATCTAGCTTACGCAGTGATTGCCTGGCCACTAAGAGGCCTTATCTCTAAAAATAAGGTTGATAGCATGGACAGTACTGAAGAAATGACACCTAGGGTTGTTATGTCACACACACAGACACACAGACACAAACACACACACACACACACACACACACACACACACACACACACACACACACACACACTTTTGCTTCTCTGCTTCCAGCACTGGGACAAGGGGAGTGAACAGGAGATACCCTCAGACCATCTCTCCGTAGTTGTCAATGAATCACAACATCTTTTATTCCCCAATTGTTTTGTTGTGCATTATATCAAGAGCGTGCCTCCTAGTGAGAGCACACTCAGCTTGTCTTCTGACAATATGCTTTCAGAGAATGGATATGAGCCCAGAACCACAGGGTTCCTCCCTCCCTCCTTCTCTTTCTCTTCACCTGGGTCAGGGAACACTGTGTGGCTGACTCCAGTAGCCAGTGAGATGACTGACTGAGTGGGTACAGGTCCTTGTCACAAGCCTAATGACCTGCATTTGACTCCATGGACTCACATGGTGGAAGCGAGATCTAAGCCCTACAGCTGTCTTCTGATGTCCACATGCAGACTGTGGCATGTGTGCAACATCATACCCCCACATCACACCAGCTAAGGAAAAGCAATGTAGAGATTTTAAAAAGAGAATGCTATTTAATTATTGGCTCCTTTTCCCAACCCTCCCACTCCACTCTGAAGTTCATAAGGGTACCTTTGTCCTCATACCTCCACAAGACGCCTTCCTAGTATCAAATGTTTTTCAAAGCAAATTAATGAAAATATGCATAAATGAATGTCATATAAAGGGAAGTGCCCTTCTGGTGCTCTATCTAAGAATACAAGCAATAAGACAGAAAATAGGTACTCCATAATTAAAAGCAGAGAGTAAATAAAGCCTTAGAATCCCCAAGAGATAGTGAAATCAGAACTGTGATGAGGGGAACCCAGTAGGTGTCAAGGTGTTGGAAAGACAAAGGCTATTGTGTCTTCTTCCACATGGCACGGGAGTGATGGTGTCTCTCCGTGATGGCCCTTGTTTACTGACTCCATGCTCAGCAATGTCCCCAGAAGTAGCACTGCTTGCAGTGAAGGATGGATGCCAACATCTAAACCGGACAACTCCAGTTTTACTGGCTCTTTGAAAAACCAAGCATGCCTTTAGTAAACCACAGTTCACTCATCTTGTACAAAGAATTAGTTGGGCACTTAGTGCAGATTTGACCAAAATACAAAGCACAAAACAATCTTAATAGCACTGAGATCATTATCACCAGTGGGTTGCAGCATTTCTAACGCTGCAATCCTTTAACACAGCTCCTCATGGTGAGGTCACCTCTAGCCATAAAATTATTTTTGTTGCTACCTTATAACTATAATTTTGCTACTGTTGTAAATTGTGATATAAATATCTATGTTCTCTGATAGTCTTAGATGACTTCTGTGAATAGGTCATCTTGACCCACAGGTTGAGAACTGTTGTTTTACACACAGACATTCAAAGAGTGAAGACTAGACCTGATTTTGTCATAATCAGTGCCCAGTAAGTATTTGTTGAATGACTGTGAGACTGAAGGATGGTTCTGATTAATTCTCTCCAGGGTCATTTCTTGCTTATCCTCAGAGCAAATGACAGCAATAGCACTGGTCATGTTATGATGGTCACCTGGCCAGACGCCTCCAGACACATCTGCTGAGAGCTTCTCCAAAAGCCATTTCACTGGGAAATGTTTGTGATCATTTCTGAAACAAAATAAGCAGGTTCCTTTTCTCCCCAGAAGATTCCTGCTCCTGTCCTCTCCCACAGATGAGGGTGTGGGACTCTCTTACTACTTTGTAAAACCAAGAGGGAAACCCGGAAGCCATAAATCTGCTCCTAAGTATTCCCCTTGAGAACATGAGATGGAAACACAATGATGGTAACCTGATAAAGTTCACATGAAGTAGTACATGTTAAAGGCATTTACAACACCAGAGTCCATGTGAGTTTCCATTTCTCAGCCTTATACAACATGCTATAGGTTTTTTCTGCTGGTTTTAATAGTAATAACTTTAAAAGAAGTAGTGGGAATATTTCCCTTAGTGTACATGATGAAATGAGTGAGTCTTAGAAGAATTTAAAAAAAGTGAGCAGATGGGAAAACACAACTAACTCCCTTTCTGTAATCCCCAGCCTCTCAGCATATAGAAAACTACAGGCTGAAGCGGACCCAAATGCCTTCCTAATCCACAACCTTTCTGCCAGTTGCCATGGACAATAAGATTCTATTTCCTTCCCAGCTTCCTCTTTTTTCACTGTTGCACATGTTTGGCATGACAAGCTATCTGTTGCCAGGTTCTGACACATGCAAACATGTGCCCTTCTTTGTTTCAGCAGAGGGGCTGTGGAGCACAGGGGCTGAGGAGAAATGGGTCTCAAAGCACTAGGCACACACTGCAAGAATCACCCTCAGCATCTTGGAGAGGCTGGAGCTCAGAATGGGTTTTGTATTTGCTTTGGGATGCTCAGGAAGCACAGGAAAAAGAAACACTGGTGAAAATGGTCCTGTAAATAAAAAGGTAGAGAGAGGGCTGGTTTTCACTGGGACACAGTCACTTTTTTTTTTGGAGTTGTTAGAGCGTGCAGTGAAAACCTGGAGAACAGACTAGAGCTCAAAGCTGAACACAGGTCTGGCTTCAGGAGAGAAGGGTTGAGAACCATTTGTCCAAAGGTGACATGTCTGAGGGGGAGGTGGGAGGATGAGGATGGAGACAATGTCTGTAGATCTAAGGAGGGATGAGAGGAGATGCTGAGCAAGTAAGGGAAAGGAATGCTGAAGGAAGAGGAGATGGATGGGCTGAATGTCAGAAATGGGAACCAATGGAAGCGAGCAGAGGGTTGTCTACTTTTTTCTTTCGTCTTCCCCAACTTTGAAGCTCACCCTCCTGCTTTTCTAGCTTCTGACATTCTGACTAGAACTGATTCTGCTGGGAAAAACAGAGGCATGTCCCTGGTGTTGGTGGCTCTTTTGCCACCTGGTTCTCTTTAGGATAAGAGATAGAAAGACTAATAATGCCTGGGCATGACATTGTGCTTAGTGCTTAATGAAGGGAAGGGGTGCTAGCTTGGAAAGAGGTGACCTGGCCTCTCATCCCAGTGGAGTTCACATGATGCTATGACAGATCATACAGGATCAAAAAGGCTGCTGAATAGACAGAACCACCCACGGGATCTTCGCATTTTTTGTCTTGAAAAGCTCATCCCACTTGACATTCTATATGAGAATTTTCCTGAGACACTCCAATCCACATTGATTTCACTCATCTAGAATCTACAGTCAGCAACTTAACTATTCATTAATTTTTTCCTTATTTAAGTAATCAGGTCCCTTCCCCAAAACAATTTCATGGTGGAGAGGGGCCATGTCACACACTCATGGGCTATGCACACAGGTAGGGAGATGTTCAACTGATAACTTAGACTGAGTGTCTTTCATGACACCTATGGCCATTCAAGTCCTTTTGCTATTGTTTCTCTCTGAAAGTGAATTTGTTTCTAAGAAACACCTTTTTAGGCTTTTGGATAGAGTAATGTTTATTAGTGGGGTTCCCAAGCCCTATGATGCTGTTTGATAATTGCTAATCAGCATTTTCAAACACTTTAGAAAACACTGGGCAAAGTAGATCTTTCTAGAATGCTATACAAGCAAGCCTGAACAAAGAAACAAGGAAAATTGAGAGGGAACGATGGCCCGAGTTCCTGGGGCTGACATCTTAATACAAGTCCTCTAATAATTACCACAGGGGATGTTTATTTTATGAGTCTTGTGTGCACCTTCATTTCTTCTTCCCCTGCTTGTTTTGTGACCCAGAAAAAAATTTACCATCCTTGCAAGAATAAAGGAGTGTCAGGTTTTTCCTACAGCGGCGATGCTCTTCCTCATCAGGGGAAATGGAATCCAAATTAAACTTTGTTCTGCAAGTTAAAAACATATCTCAAATGCAAGTCAACAAAAATTTCTCTGGCTCTAGTTGAATTGCTTTTTTATAGTATGCAAACGAACCACTGAAGCATCTCTGCCTACAAAATCAGAGTGCAGATTTGGCCTGCAATTAGGAGAATCGGGAAGGACTGTCCTTCCCCCTGTCCTCCACATCTTGGGAGCAATGGCCCTCCATGCATGAGGGAAGCAGAAAGCCAGTTCCTCATGTTGGAATTTGTGTTGCAGGCTGTGCACATTCCAGAGGCTGCTGGCTACTGTAAACATAAAATGCAGGCTGCCCCACTTCATATCACTTTCATAGGAGAATGAGCCATAGAAGAAAAGAGGTGTTTCTCTTTAAATAAAATTTTGTGTGCAAGTGCATGTTTTTGTATATGAATGTGGATGTGTATATGCCAGGACATATGTGGCAGTCACTGTTCATCTTCACTTTCTACCTTGTTTGAGGCAGGGTCTATAGTCACTTGATCATGTATGCCAGGCTAGCCTACAAGTTCTCAGGGATTCTCCTGTTTCTGCCTCCTGTCTTTCTGTGGAGTGCTGGGGTCATAGATATGGACAGTTGCTTTCAAACCAGAACTAAGATCCTCATACCCATGCAGCAAGTTCTTTTATATGGAACCCAGCCCTAGCATAGTGTTAGAGTTTATAACTAGTGGTGTCATCTACTTCAGTCATTATTCCTATCTATCATTCACAGTATCTTGGTAACTTTGGGGAAACTAAAATTTCATGGATGGAGATGAGGTTCTGAAATGCTGAGCCATTTACCTAAAGCTCTAGAGGAATCAATGTTATTGGGTGGCATGTTCCTATGACTCTCCAAATTGAAACATTTGTGCCAGGAAGTAGGGGAATCAGGAGCCTCAGGTGGAATGTGAGAGGTACAGGAAAGGTAACTTAGCTGGGAAGAAGACAGCTTGGAAAATTCTTAAGGGCCCTCCCAGAACTATAGAAGAGAGAAAAAAGTCTCTGGGGTGGAGACTCAGCACCAAAGTGCATGAAGAGAGGTATGGGGACACTTTGAGCTGTCTGCAAACTGTAGAGAACTTCAGGGCTGCAATTTTAGGGAGCTGTCACCCTTGTTAAGATGGCTTTCTGGGGATACAGCTGCTTTTGAATTATCCCATCCTTGTAAGGAACCCTTACTCATGTTGTTGTTAGTGACTGCAGTAAAACCAGCTGGCTTGCCAATTTGAGTATTGGTGCAATCTGTCATGGACTCCACTTCTGGGGTGAGTAGATTTGCTTGTATTGTATCACCCCAAGGAAAGTCTGTTACACAACAAATGTCAAAGCCTGCACTTGAAGCCAGGTTCAACTTTCTGGCAAGGTGATCTTTGTTTGACTCCATGTTGACTCCAGACAGGTGATAGCTCAATGTTTACTACAACTCATATTTATGGAACTACATATTTCAAAGGTTAACTCAGAAGAATGAATATACTATTAATTATGGAGTGATGGCATGTAGCATAATTATATATATTATTACATACAATTTTAAAAACATGCCAAGGAAGAAAATTGGGCCTTAGGGGCTGGAAAGATGACTCAGGTGTGAAAGTGTTTGCTGTGTCAGCGTGGGGACCTGAGCTTGACCCCAGCATACATGTAAACATCTGAGGACAGCAGCAGATATCTGTAATCCCAGAATTGGGAAGAAAAGACACAAGGATCCCTGGAGTTTTCAGGCCAATCACCAGAATTAGAGAGGTTTAAGTTCAGTGACAAACCTTTTTTGGGTCTCAAAAAAAAACCCCAAAATCAACTCCTCTCACCAGCAAATTGGTGAAAGATTGAGGGAGACACCCTGATATGGATCTCTGGCTTTTGCATGCACTGTATACATGTGCACATGTATGCATATAAGCCCACATGAACACACACACACACACACACACACACACACACACACACACAATTGAAAAGGGTTGAAATGCCAGGTTGTATTTGTTTGTATTCTGAGGTGCTGCTAATGGTGACTAGCATTTTAAGTTGTGCTTTTACGCACAGCACAAAGTCTACTGAGAGCCTCAGACCAAACTGGTTCTCTGAGGAGGCCCATGAGAAATTCAAAGCGGAGCCATCTCTGGTTGTATTTGACATATCTGCACTGATGAGAAGGATGGATGCTGGCATTTATGGAGATGTCCCATGGAGTCCTACCCGAAGCCAGCAGGGAGAAGGAAGAAGAAGCTATAGAAATTGAGACTGCATGAATGAATCACTTGTCTTAGCCTGTCCAGGGCTCACACAGGTCTTAGAGAGTGTGCTACTGACAGGTGAAGTTCCCATCAAAGACTTTTTTCTCAAGAAAGAGGACAAGGCAGAGAAAATGATGGTTGAGTATCCTGTATGCAGAGGTTACATTCTATAATCCAGATATTAAAATGACAGAGATGAAAAAGAAAAATATGTCCCTGTTTCCAATGGGCCTATAATGGAATGCAGCCAGGACAGCACTCCCAGTCCTATTCCAGGTCATGCAGACTTGAGAACATCAGAGGTACATATGTAAAACTGATGCGGAAACATATCACGATGCTGTCACTTTACTGAAAGTCTCTCCAGATATACTGTTGCTTTAACTCTTGATCCAACCATAAAAGTGTAGTCACCGCCAAATTGCATGGGATTCTCAATTACTTGAGTTCAGCTGTCAGTGGCAGGAGGCCCTTTGAGGATTATGAATCATTACCTAGGCCATGTTATTAAATGGGGAAAATATGTTATAATAGAATGTGACTGTCAATTTTCAGGGGCATTACAGTCCTCTGGGAACTGAACTGCCTCCTGAGAGGACAGGATGACACGGGAGAGAGACAGAAACGCCTGTGATATGTGAGTTCATTTCTTCCCGACTCACATGGTAATGAGGCATTTTTCATCTGAAACAGCATTAGGACTATTTGAAGACAACCGTCCAAATGACAAGCTACTGTCAAAACTAAAAGGTGTGTCAGTGCTAAATCCCCCATCCTGACAATGTGGAGAGATGGCTTTTAATTTGGGCCTGAGACTTCCTAGGCCATAAAATAGACCTAGAAATGCATCCTCCCTAAGAAAGGAGCTGCAAGGGCATCGAGTCTGTTTCTGTTACCTTTGAATGCCTTTGTATTGAATGGAAACATTTATCCTGAAATTATCAGCAACCCAAAGCCCATTTCTTCAAAAGTATATACATAGGAGTTGGGAGGTAGGAGGAGAAAGGGATAAAAAAAAATTGAGACAGGAAACATTGCTTGAAAATAATTACTATCCCTATGTTGAGGGATTTTTTTTTTGAAGTAGGTGGAGAAAACCAAATATTCCAAGACCTTTATATGCATGTGTGTGTGTCCATATATATGTGTCTCTCTCTGTGTTTTGTTGTGTGTGGTGTATCTCTCTGTGTGTGTCCTTTTTGTGTGTTAATATATGAATCTCATCTGGTATGTAGTTTAAATGCTGATGAGATCCAAAATTGTGATTGCTCCAAACTAAGAAAAATAATGTCACTATTAAATTTGCCTTCTTTTATAGGAATTCTTTTCCTCTGCTATTTGCTGACATGGATAGGCTAAGACATTAAAACCCACACAAATTATTGGCTAGGGCTGGATTCAGTGGTACACCAAGATGAGTGTCACCATAGGGACAGTTTTTCTATCAGTGAAGTACTCTTCACGCCTATGGAGCTGAATCACAGAGGGAAAGGCCACTTCTGTGAAACCACACTGACTCTGGTTAGAAGACAGGGTTGGTGATGGGATAAATATACCTGATTTGAAAAATGAAATTTATTCCAGTGAGTCTTCAGGGATGAACTTATTATGCAGCCCCTAAGAAACACCAGAATCCCTGGTGAGTGTCAGCAAATGGCTACAGGACAGATTTCCCTATAAGGAAAACAGTGGAGGCCAGCAGCCAATGGCTGGAGATACTCCACATCACCCGGGAGCCAAGGACCCACAATAGCCCAGCTTTAATCAAGTCTTAGTGTGGGAAACAGAAAACCACACCCAGCTGCAGTACGGCGGCTTATTAGTCACCACCAGGGTTCTGCAAGGTAGGTGTTAATTGTCCCTGTGCTTCTCTGGCTGTGTGTGGTGCCTGGTTTTGCAGTGAACTCTACCACAGATTAGATTTTAAGAAGAACAGGAGTACCAGGGAGATTTCTAGGCAATACAATCTCTTACAAAATGACACCCATAATGCTGCATGGAATTCTAACTTTGACTGTCTTCTGAAAAAAGAAGCCACTTTTAATGATCGTCATCCAATGCAATGGTCATCTTTGTAGGACTGTGGGCTGCACACATGCCTGAATTTGATTTGACAGCACCCAGAGAAAGGCATTCTCTGCTTTTGTTCTCACGTACTTAAGTCTGTGTGTCTGTCATGTCAATACTATTTTGCCTATGCTTTATTTCTGCCCAGAAACAGAGCACTGCATGTTGTGACAATGACTGTATCTTCATAATAAAATTTCTGGCTCACCAGGCCTCATAATAACTAGACATACCAACTGTTATCTTTCCCTCTAAAGTGAAAATTAGTTCAGATGTCCAAAGAGAAGAATATGAATAAATGTTCCAGAATCCAGAGGAGAGAGAAGAAAGTCAGGACAATAAGGGAGAGGAGAAAGACTCCAGAAGTGTACAGCTTTCTTCTTTTTTGTTTGCCATTGGCTTCGTCTCCCAGGCTCTCTCTCATTTCTAAAGCTCTTGTCTGCTGTCCCCATAGTTACCCAAGGAACTTTGCCTTTTCCTACACAAGCAGACTTAGAGGAAAGAACCCACTAGAGTAACCAGGACATGAACCCTGGCCCCTTCCACAGCTGGATTGTGACTTAGGACACTTCACATTTCTGCTCCATGATGCCAGAGGTTGGATTGCCATTGACTTTGCCTCCCAGTAATTCAGGTGTTTGAGGGCTGCAAAACAATGATTAAAAACAAGATTGTAGGGCTAGCGACAGAGTTTGCCTTATAAAGTGCCTGCTGTGTCAATGGGGAAACCCAAGGTCGTTTCTCCAGCATTCACAAACAAGCTGGGCACAGCAGCATGTGTCTGAAACCCAGCACCGAGCAAAAAAAGGCACTGGGAGACAGAGATGATAGATCTCTACAGGTCACTGGACAGCCAGATTCAGATTGAACTCCAGATTCAGGAGAGACTCTATGACAGAAATTAAGGTGAAAGATATTCAAGGAAGATGCTTAATGTTGATCTTTAGCTTTCACATACAAACATATGCACACATGTGCATACACACACACACACACACACACACACATACACACACACACACACACCATCCCTTCTCCTCTCTGATGCTGTTCTTTCTCCCATTTCTCCTTCCCTTCAGACCTTGTGGTCTCTTACAAATTATTATTATGTTTTTATGTCCTTGGCCCAGTCTAGTCTCAAAGTCATTTCACAATTGTCTCAGACAATAACCAAACTTGGGTCTAAACTAAGACTGTCTTTGAGAAGCAAGGGTTTGAGTCCCCTTTTAGAATAATACTCAGCAAGAGATGAGACAAGCCATTTAGCGTTGCCTCACACAGTAATAGAATCTCTAATATTGGATGAAAAGCTATGGCAGAAAAAAAAATTAAAGTTGCTACAAAAAAGTGACACAGTGCATTTTTCTAAAGGACCAGGACAGCAACACCTACTCCAGGCTCTTCACATAGCAGGACCAGGACAGCAACACCTACTCCAGGCTCTTCTCATAGCATTACTTGGTTCCTTCTTTGTCCAAAATGCTAAAGTCTGTGTCCTTCTTAGAATCACAGCGTTTGCTCTCTCTGACCTGTGGAAGAGCGTGCGTTGGATGCTATGGGACAGAAGGGACACGATGTCCAGCGGACAGCTACAGTGGAAGTCCTAGGTGACGCCAACAGGCAGAAAAGACCTTCTGATGATTGTAGCTCCCAGACTTTCGCACTCTCCCAGAAGCCAAATAGAGCCGACTTCACACCCACAGCCTGCCCAGATTTTGGCCTCAAAGCGTTGTCTTAAGGCATAAGTGTTGAAATAAACTGTTTTGCAGTTATAGTAGCTTGTGCTTACTAACACTGTGACTTGGGGCCTCTGCTAGAGAAATAAGCTTGCTTAACTGGTGATGTGTCTTTCCAGAGCATGACTCGACTTTTAATTACACCCATTTTCTTATGTTTCTCTATGTACCTCATTTTCCCTTTCAACAGATCAGAATCTGAGATCTGCCTTGGCTACCTGTCTGTTTATTTAATGCCCATTAAAGTGTTTTGTTAAATGTGATGGTCTATAACAGTCAGAATAAAAACAGCCAACTATATGAAATTCTACAAATTCCTTGTCCAAGCCTTGTTCAGTTAACAGATGTCTGTGGAAGGCTAGCGGTGTGTCATGCATGTGTCTCTGCATCTGGAAGCTTCCACTTTCCCTAGATTTCCTTCTCCACAAACTGATCTCTTTCGCACTGACACATTTCCTGTCTGTACAATCACACCACAAAGCAGAGCATTTCTGCTGCAAGTTCCTTGACTTTAGCTAATGTACCCTAAGCACAGGCCATGGCTACTGTTCCCCAGTACAACCTTTTATTCTGTCTTTGTCATAATTCCATTAAGCACATGTCATGACTATCCCTTGACAGACAATGCTCAAGGTCAAAGTCACTAAGTAGCCTGTCTAAGGCCAGAGTGAGGGAGGTAGTAAATGTGGGATCCAGACCCATGGGCCAACCCGAATGACTTATCAGTGTTGCTATCCAAGCCCCCAGCCTCTATCTCCAGCTACTTCCTCTTGGTGGATAAGAAATGGGTTTCCAGTCTTTGAACCGTCTACTAGACGAACACTTTAAACCTTGTCCCAGTTAGTTATGCTGCAGAAGTACAAAACTGAAGACTTTGACTGTCATGAATCTTCTAAAGTTGCTTCGTATTAAAACAGCTCTTCCATTTTTAGGATGATGACCTTTGCACTCTTGCAAATGAATTTTTATGAACAGTAATTTTAGTGTTAAAGAAAAATCAAACAGAAATAGAGTTTAGTTTGTCCTGACATAATTTCACACCTGAAGATTGTTTTTCTGTTCATGGCCCATCTCCATCATGTTACCTGTGGCACCAGTACTTATCTCAGACATGGCCTTGGCCAGAAATCCATAGGTCTGCTTTACAACCATCCACAGAAGAGCAACTTCAAATACACAAAGGGCATTGGAGTGTGCATATGGACATGGATGAGCAGATATGGACCATGCACTTGGTCACTCCGACAGCACTGCAGCTTTTCCCGGGCCAGGCCGAGCAAGACCCCAGGGAGCAACATCAGGGAAGCATCCGCACACAATGGGAAAGTCTGTAATTCCAAGGGGACAAGAAGTACTAGACAGAGTCAGAGCTCCCATTTGTTCAATAATAATTATAGGATTTAAATGAAAAACCAAAAAGCCTAAAATTCCCCAACAGAACTTTTTCCAGTTTTTTCTTCTGGCATCAAATCATTTGAGAAAGGTTGGTGATTATTGCCTGCCCTGACCTCCCCCCCAAAAAACCTGTCCTGAGAAAAATTATTATGTCCAAAGGGTTGAATGTCCTTTTTGTGTTTCCTGATGATCTGAGCTCAATCTGGGAACTCACAGAATGGTAGGAGAACACAAATGCCACGAAGTTGTTCTTTGTTCTCTGTATGTATGATATGAAATACATTTCCATGCCCCAGATTACACAAACACACACACACACGAGAGAGAGAGAGAGAGAGAGAGAGAGAGAGAGAGAGAGAGAGAGAGAGAGAGAGATTAAATAAAAATTCTTTTAAAGGAAAAAAGAAAAAAATTTAGAGGCTTACAATCTTGATCCCATGTCCTTATCTACATGATTAGAATACATGTACCCTGAATTTTATTGTGTGAAGATTCTTCATGTTTGATTTAATAAAGACCATGAGATGAGGTACATGAGAGGTGAGATGTGGTCCACAAAAGCAGGCCTCTGTCAGGGAAACTGTCCTCTCTGGTAAGCACACAGTTCCAGGACGGACTACCATCCTTCATCTCTTGGGACTTCTCATTGCATGTCAGAAACAATGGGACTTGGAAATAGTAGGACAAGGAGACAGTGAGGAGTTAAAGCCCGAGTGCATCACACAGGCAGGCCACTGCGTCCTGGCCAGGTCTCACACCATAGGCTTCCCTACATGCAGTTTGTTTCCAGTATGTTCACACAGGTTCTTGCAACGGAGGACACCTGAGCCTCGGGTCTTCCTGTCAAGCCATCTTTCTCCTGTAGCCTCTGATATTGGTTTGGGGTAAAATTCAACATGTGAGCCACAGATGCACAGCCCTAGTGACACCTGGGAGGTTTTGAGAAATGCTGGGAGGCAAGTTCCACTCAGCCCTGCTGCATGAGAAGCTGGATTAAACGAGATTTTCAGATGCTTGGCCTGCTAGCCCTCCACTGTCCTCCAACGTGAAGGAGCACACGCAGGCTGCATGTGGAGATGCTCCACTGCTTTCTGTGCCTCGCTGGCCCATTCTTCTGGTCCTTGTCTTGATGTTTCTCTTGGTCTTACTAGCTCTGTGTTTGATCATGTACTGTCACCAGAGTTTAAGTGCACGCTGGACAGTCTCACCGTACTGTGCCCAGATACCCCGGCACAGGCATTCCCTGAAATCATTCTAGAGGTGCAGAACCTTGGGCCCTCCCCAAACCTGTGTGACTAGAATCTGCATTCTCACAAGGCCTATTAGTCATGTGGGCAACACAGTTGGAGACGCTCAGAGGTGTGGAACTCAGAAACGCCTTCTTTCTGAGACATGACCAAGTTTACTTTCCTTACCTTATTGAGTGGCAGTGCATATGTGCGCCAGAGAAAATTACACAACATGCAGCATAATTAGGTTTTGCTCCTAAATGAATTGTATATTAGCTTTTAAAAATTCCCTGTCAAATTGCTGAAGAATCGGGGGCCCTTTTGGGGTTCCTGGAAAGAAGAGATACACAAAACCGGATTAGAAAAGTAGCAGGAAACAGAAAGGAGCTGATGGGATGAGCGCTGTTCTGTGGATGTTAGCTCCTATGCTAAACAGGTCACATGCCTCCTCTTATAAGCATAAATCCACTGTGTAAGGACAGCTATTATGCTCATCTGACAGTTGAGGAGTGGATGCAGAAAGCCTGGAATCACTTCATAAGGTCACACTGTTGCTGGCTGTCAGAATTTGAACTCATAGTGCCTGGCTTCAGAGCTTGACGGAGCAGGTCATGGAACACCATAGGCACAAATGTTACAAGCTTAACAGCATAGGATAAATTTGGGCAGGCTCAAAGTAACTGGATATCCTGAATTCAAAACTGTGGGTCAAAGATCAGAGTACAACCAGATGCCTTCCTGTGCACAGCTGTAGTCTGTGAGTATCCATGGTGGAAAAGGACTTTAAGCACTGTCCAAGGTCTCTTCCCACCTGATGCTCCTGTGTGCTCGCTCACTGCTTGCCTTCTCTTTCTGTCTATGTAAGTGTGATAGCCTGAGATGATATATCAAGTATGGCATATCACAGTTGCTTAATAAAAGCTACCGTTGTCTTAGCATCTAGTATTTAGTATCTACTATCAATCAATTATAGATTTGACTTGGTTTGTTTCTCTGACTCTTAAATGAGCTCATTGGCCATGCCCATTTAGTATTGATGTGTCACAGATGTTTCAAAAAAAAATTTGTATTTTAGGTGAATGTGGGAATAAACAAGAAATCACAGAGAATTCAATTCCAAGTTGCCTGGGAAGTACATACTTCAACTCCTAAAACTCCTAAGGTGATTAATCATGTGTGTGTGTGTGTGTGTGTGTGTGTGTGTGTGTGTGTGTGTAGGTAGAGAGGTACACACATATCATTGCTCTCCTACTATGTGAGTCCTGGGATTGAACTCATGTCGTCAGACTTGGCAGCAATCCCCTTTTCCCACTGAGCCATCATGTGGACCAAAGAATTTTCAAATAGTAGTGTCTTGTATAGGACACTCCCGCTACTGCCCTTCTTGGCTTTGAGATGGTTCCACAGGCTGTGGAGTGAGGCTTGTCTAGACTGCAGCTGGTTCATGACTAAACTTGACTGGCACTCAGTCTGGCACTCGTGTCAAAGCTCTTCCTGGCCTCCCTTTATGTGTGGTTCTCTCTCTGATGCTTCTGGTTTGGAAATACAATCTTAGGAACCTGGGTTCTCACTGCAGCACTTGCTGTTTGATCCTTGCTGGAAAGTGGGAGAAATGGGCCTCTCCGCTCTTAGAACTCTCAGGCGGAGAAGATGCCCAAGTGTGTGCTCAGAAAAGCACATACTGAGAACCTTACTCTTCTCTTCTAACACCAATATGAAAGTCTGATTTTAGAAGTTTCTGTCAGCTCTTTCTTGACTATTTTAAAATCTGATTTTGCCCGAGTGGAAACAGGAAGATAACAGTTCTTACCCTGTCCCAAACCTCCCCCAGTGCCCAGGGAGCTTAGGCAATCTTTCCCTTCCCTGGGGGTGTGATTTCACAGGGCTAGTTTATTAACTCATAATTAAGAACTTCTGATGGGAAAACCAGTCAACAGAGACAAATGGCCTGGTGGCCTGCGAGGGAGAAGTGCCCAGCAGAGAGGGGGAGCTGTCTTCTTATGGCAAGTGCAATGAACAGGGTTGAAGGGTCTTTATAGAAGAAAACAGTCTCAAAACCATAAAATCTTTTCAGTGAGCCTTATGTGCTGTTTGAGGAAGTCAACTCTTCTTATCTCTCAAACTCTAGTGACAAAGTGAATGAACGTCTCTAAGACTGGAGGAGGGTAGGAAACGGTGAAGTCAGGAGTGGGAGGGGACCGACAATGGAAACTTGGTGGCAAATACAAAGCGTGGGTAGAAAGGAAAAGCACACGTGAAACGTCTTAAGAGGAAGCATGGGGGGCGGGTTACAGCGTGGAGATGGCGTGCCTGTGTTTAACATTAAAAAACCCACTAAGCCAACAAGGAGTGGGCTTCAAACAGCCGGAGAGCCCCTGATGAGAAACAATTACTACTCTTTCAACTGAACAAACATTCTTGGAATTCAGTCACATCCTATTAGCTGAGAAGATTCCGGTTTAGTTCTGGGCACTGGATCTTTTCCTCATCTGGTTCCACTCATGGAAATGAGCACCCAGACACTATTATTCTCCTGACATATCTGGTTTAAAACACGAGTCAATGTCCCCTTGCTGCCCTGAAGTACAGTTTGACGAGAGATTGGTAATGCATATAAAATGGATTTCCATTATCCGATTAAAGAGTCTAATCCAGTCTCCTTATTGAGTTAGATTTTTTTTATTTTATTTTTAAAGCAGAAAGGGCAGCCATTTTGCATAGTACAAGTTTTGGGCTTGTAATTTGCTAGCTACAAGATCTTTACATATTGTTTTAGTGTTTTTACTTACCACAAATCACTCCTGAGAGAAAGTAGACTTTGAAGAGCTCATTTAAAATGGATGGTTTAAACTCTTCATTGAAATCATAACTGAGCTTGGACATTATTGTGGGGTGGACAAGAGAGAAAAATGGCACTTTCTCCCTGTGACTAATTTCAGGTAATTGAAAATCTACAGCTTTGAAATTAGAACCCAACTGTGAGCATGTAACAATGAGTCCCCCTTCCTCTGATAGATCCACCAATCCTGTCATGTCCTGGCACGGGTGTCCTACAGACACAGCGTGTCAGCTCCAGGAATTTGGGGTCCTCACTGTTCTCTTTGGCTGCTCTGTTCCTGTTGTTAGCATCCTCACATCTGTGAGACTAAATTCTTCAGTCAGAAAAAATCCCACCACAGGGGAGAGAGATTTTAAAAACTTGAACCATATAAAGGGTCTTTATATTCTTACTCAGCTGGCTTCATTTGTTTTCATTATTATTGTTTAAGAATATGAAGGACGATGGAAAGGAATTCTTTTACTAAAGGCTGGCAAGCTGTGTTCTGTATGACTGTGTGTATAGCTGCAAGTTACCTAGAGTGTGAAAAACAAAAGCTGCTTTAACTCTTATTTTTGTAATCTATTGTTTCAAGGAAGTGATCTCCCATTGGAAATATGTTAAAGGAAATAAAACACAAATGAATTTTCATGTACACATGTGCGTGCATGTGTGTGTGTGTGTGTGTGTCCCCACCAATGGATGCACACAAAGGGTGGAGGTTTGCATCTTGTGCCTTCTATTGCTCTTAATTAGCATCATCATCATTATTACCCCAGTGAGAGGTTCGTTCCTGGATCTAAAGCCCTCATATTTAGCTAAATTGGTTGGGCAGCAAGCGTCAGTGATCTTTCTGTTTCAGCCTTCCAGGGCTGGGACTGCAGGTATGTGCTTCCATGCCCAGCTTTTATACAGTGCTGGGATCTGAACTCAGGTCCTCATGCTTTTGTGGCAAGTATTCTACTAGATAGCTTGTGCCTCAGTCCTCAGGGGAAGCTATTTTAGTGGAACACTCACTGTTGACCATCATTCATTCAGTGGTGAGTCAAAGTCTGTAAAGTCCTGGCATTGATATTGTATGTGATAGAGGAAGGAACACAAGCAAGGAAGGACGACCTTGATCACCTCACAAAAGCTACTCATCGGCTCCTAAACAGGGGTCTGTTCCTGAGAAAGCTCAATGAATTTGTCCAAAGATAGACCATCACTGTAGAAAACAGTGAATTTGAAAATCGAGATCTGCATAATCCCTGCATCCCTGATCTGGCCACTTGCTTAGACTAATTTTCCATGACTTAACATTTATGTCCAGAGCCATTAATGGAAAGATGACAGCCCACCAGGCTCTATGTCACAGATCTCTTTTACATCTTGCAAAATAATTTACACTGATGACTTTGTAAAAAAAATACAAAAGCAAGGATAATAAATTCATCATTGATGTGGAACTAGAATGAGTGGCAAATATTTGGAGAAACTGAGTCACAACCAAAATCTCATCAAGCTGGAACTTTGAATCAACTGTAAAATGACATGTACTTGTTAAATCCCTGTACTTGAATGTCAACTGTAAAAACAATGAACCAGATTGGGGAAAAACAGTCTAGAGGGGCATCACATGTGAATGGATTTAAGCTGACTCAATTAGCCATCCTGTGATGAAGGCCTATTCTGAAAGAGACAATGATACACTCAACATCACTATCACACCCAGCCAATCATATGCAGCTGCCAAAACAACTGATGCTATCTGTGGCTTTTTTAAGTGTATAGTCACCCATCTACTGTGTTCTTGTCATACTGCACAGGCAACTGTTTGTATTTATGTGCCTTTAGAGGGGTTTGGAGGGCATGCCTCCATACATAGGGAAGGATGAGAGTTGTTATAGTATTGTATAGTATAGATAAAAAGCCTTAGATCTGCTGAAAGTACAGAGATCTCTCCAATGCTCCCAATCATAAGAATGTATGATGTGAGAGGAGGGGAGGGCAGAGGATGGAACAAACTGTGATTTTAGAAGCACACTCCTGGCCTTTGGCCTCAGCTGGCACAACTGAGCTGTTCAGAGAACACTGCTTCCAAAAGATCAGGCAGGCTTTTCTGTTGAAAGACCACTCCAGCTACACTTAGTCTTCAAGTTATCTGGAAGCAGAGAAAGGCACTGTATGAAGGGCAGGTGGGTCATCCACCCCAGAATGACCTATGCTTGGGATGTGTGCCAGCACTCATCAATGGCAACTGGACATTGCCTGATGACTATAAATCATAAAGACCTGGCTGGCTGGCTTCAAACAGGACATCTGATCCTGCCTTTGTGTGCATCCGAATCGAGTTATTTTAAAATCAAAATTCTGGTGGAGCATGTGCCTTAGACTAATTTGCAAGAATGTGAGTTCCAGGAATCATCTCTAACATGCACCATTAATACGCAGGTGAGTGTTTCATTCATTCTCTGAATCCCTCCATCTCCTGTCGATTAAAGCATTTCCTGAGACAATGGAACTCACAGGGCTTCCCCAGCTAGAAGATACTGGTCATGCTGCAGTACCCACTTGGCAGAAAACTGTGTTACAGGCATGCTCATAGATTGCTCTGTGGGCTAGCCTACTCGTATAACTTTAGCTATAGAAACAGGAGAAACAGCCACGGAATAGTCAATCTTTTATTTTCAGAACCATTGAAAAACAGCAATATATTCACTAATTCCAAATTAGACAGCCTCCCTTGAAACAAAATGGGAATTTCTCCTTGAAGAAAAAGATGCCTTATTTTTCTTTTTCTTTTCTTTTCTTTTCTTTTATTGTTTAAGAGATGGAAGACACAGTTTTGACTTACACATAGCTTAAAGTAGCTGTTCTTCCCATCTTCAATGGCTATGTATACTTCACCTTAGGAAATAGAACAAAACATCTCACAAACCCCTTGTGTGTGTGTGTGTGTGTGCAAGTGTGCACGAGAGAGAGAGAGAGAAAGAGAGAGAGAGAGAGAGAGAGAGAGAGAGAGAGAGAGAGAGAATTCACGGTACACATTTACTTGTGTGTGAACACATGTAGAAACCAGATGAAGACATCAAATGCCATTCTCAGTTTTTCTTTACCTTATTTCTTGAGATAGGGCCTCTCACTTTCTCTGGAGTTCAGTTCAGCTGGACTGAAACGGCTGGACAGTGAGGTCCAGGAGTCTTCCTGCCTCTACTCTCTCCTAAGCATGGTCTTCATACATGCTGTGTCTGGCTTTTACAAGGGTACTGGGGATCCAAAGTCAGGTCTCTATGCTTGCATAGCAAGTACTCTGCTGAGTGAGCCATCCCCCATTCCTTCCCATCTCTCCAACTTCCCAACTCTATTTAGGACACTTAGGAATGTAGTCAGGTCTCTTGTATTCTGTACCCTGGTTTTGTTTTTAGTATTGTTAGTATCTTGTTTGTTTACATGGAGCCCCATGACAAATACAGCTTCTTCTATCAAGATGCCAAACAATATAGAACTGACATCAAGCAGTAGCAGGGGAAATGATGGAGAGGCAGACCGTCTGACCTACAGTAAATCCAGGCAGATGCTAAACTGGCTGGGGTGGCATCATGTGAACATTTTACTAAGCCAGCTGTATTGTTTTATTAATGACTTGGTTCAATCCAAGCATGAGAACTTGAATTCTATGCCCAGAACGATGATTTTAAAAAGCTGGGCACACTGAGTCCTACTTGTAATTCCTTGTTCAGGGGACACATGAACCCCTGAGGCTTGGGGCCAGCCTATGTAGTCAAATAGGCAAGTTCACATTCAAGAGAGACCCTGCTTCAAAACATAAGGTGGAGAGAGACTGAAGAAGGCATGTTGCATCCATAGGTGCACATATTCAGCCCCCCCCCCCACACACACCGTTACCACCAGCAGCAGCAGCAACACACACACACACCATTACCACCAGCAGCAGCAGCAACACACACACACACCATTACCACCAGCAGCAGCAGCAACACACACACACACACTGTTCCCACCAGCAGCAGCAGCAACACACACATACACACACCGTTACCACCAGCAGCAGCAGCAACAATAGCCACTGCAAAAAAACAAAACAAAGCAAAAACACCAAAAAACCCTCTCTACTTTCTTGAAGTTTGTATCTGGGTAGTCAAAGTGAAAATGGGTTTAGGGAATCCTTTAGATGATAAGGGGCTAGGCCTGTAAGCAGGCTCTCTTCCCTGTTTCAACCCCAACAGCTACTTTTTTGTTTCACTCCATGATAGCATGCAACAAAGGATCTTGAGGCATGGTGGTATACAGCAAGGAGAGAAGAATTGACCTCATTGAAGTCATCTGTGCTCTTTCCTTGACAACCAGAGCTGGCTGAGATATATAAAACAACAACAATTAAAACCAAAACCATCTAGAAGCAAAAGCTCTGCAAAATCCCATTTTGAAATGTTGCATCAGAACATTGTTCACAGAAATTCAGTGTGCCCTTTTAGTATTAGCCAAAGTTACAAGAACTAAAGGTGAGTCCCCAGGAAAGTGCTGCTGTAAGAACTAAGTTGCTTGGCTCCTTTTCCTCCTTATCCTCAGGCAGGGAGCACTGACCATCTTCCCAGGTTCAGCTCATCTCTCTGGCCTCTACTGCCCTTCCCTCTGATGTTGAGAGCCACACTGACAGATGGGCAGGGTGAGTTCAGACTGTCTTAGAAAAGGATTAAAATTTTCGAGTCTCCACAACTCTGTGGCACTATTCTCGGAAAACAGATTCTAGTATTCAGACCTAGAGGAGTTGTTCCTTTCTTCCTGCATGCTGCTGTGCAGACAAACAAGTGAAACTAAGAAGAGAGTTTTCAGCAGGATAGACATCCAAAGCAAACCCCAGACATCAGCTCTCTTGATGCCATTGGTCTTCCTAATGACCTGACTTCTAACAGAACCACAAACCGTGTGCCTGGATGAGAAAGGGAAAACAGTTCTTCATGCTGGGGACATGGAGTTTAGGATAGAGCACTTACCTGGCACTCACAGGACCCTGGACGGAACCCCTGAGAACTACAGATAACAAAGAAAAGGGAGGCTGTCTCTGCAAAGCACACTGAAAGCTTGTTCACTGGGTTTTTAGCTCTGCTCTTAGATGTAGAAGCCACCTCCAGTGTGATGGAGATGAGGGATCAAGGTAATGGGAGCTGTCCTGGGGCCTCACTGCTCTTATCCCCAGCATGGACTGACTTCCGGTGCCTTTCAGGGTCCGCTTCCCCAAGAAAACACTGGCTAATCATTCCTTCCAGACAGAAATCAGAAAAAAGAGCAAGGTGTGGTTTGCTAAGAGCCAAATGAGAGTAGGCAGAAGTCATGCTGAGTAAACGCTCAGGAGGTGTGCATAGCACAGAGCCATCTGTCCTGTCCAGTGCCAAGAGACTCAGCAAAAGGACAGAAAGACTGGAACACTCAAATACTCTGAAAATGAGCTCATAGACTTTAATTCAAAACTATATTCCGATAACTCATCTGTAACAAATGTAACAAAAGCTACATGCTCTACCATCCTCTCTGCATGGTGTACAATAGGTCATAAAGAGTTAATGCTCTTTCTCCCCCTTAATTCTCAAAGTAAATAGGTTAGTGATTAATTGTAGCAGCAGGTTTTGTTCCAAGAACTGAACTGCTGGCATTGTACTGGTGAAGAGAACTCAGCCCTTCTGATCCTCTAGACTTTCAAAATGTACCATTCAGGACACACAATTATAACAAAGAAACAGAGCATTAAAAAGAGCAATTAATTAAAAATAAGAACAGTAAATGTTATTAAAGTGAGACTATAGTTAATACACTGTACATGCAACCCAATTGCATGCTTTTTTGAGACAAAAAGGAGATTATTGCTTATGTACTTTCTCATGTACTTAGGAAAATAAATACTTTGTGTTGTTTGCTTGGGTGATTTTTATTCTAGAAAACTATCATAACTTTAAATCAACTGCAGAAAATGATACCAGTTAAAAAAGTCATTTTCAAGATGACCATTCTTTGTGGTTGCATAAACCTACGCCCACATACCGTTAGGGCAATGCAGTGGTATTTCTCTGAATGCCAACTTTCTGATGGTCTGTGACTACCAAGTAAAGGCTGATAAGGGTAGATAGGAGCAGAGGCTGAGAGGGGTGGCTAGCCCCCACCATGTTCATCCCAGAGGCCAAAGCTGTACTCAGGCAAATTCTGCTCCTACTGTGATAAAGAAGCAGAGGCTTACCTCTGTCTGGAATTCACTTTCAGTTCTGAAGAACAGATAATAAAAACCAAATGAGATTTATGTCCAGAGACACATTAGTAGTAATGTATATAGCAAGAAGCCTCTTAGTTTGACATAACTAGTTTTGAATAATAGAAAATAAATCTGGGTCAATTTATGCAGCTATAAATTTAGTCTGAGCAATCCTGGCCTTCATTAACATAGCGAACAATTCAGCTCTCCCCCATTGCTTGCTTTGAGCCTTCTAGTGCAGTACTAGCCAAGGAAGAAAACAAGTCCTTCATAGGCCTGAGACTTGGCATTGCATAAAAGCCTGAAAGGGGCAGATCCAGATTGCTTTCCAACCTCACACCTGTCTTCTCTCTACGTCTCCCTCACTTCTATTAGCTGATGTTAGAGCATTACTTAAAATGCCAACATATCCTATCATCAGTTAAGAAACTTGTCCTGGGAGTGTGCCAGCCCTGCCCACAGGAGCTTATTGTCTAGCTGGAAGGGAAGACTGTCATAAGCAATTTCAGCAATTACTGAGTGAGGAAGGCAGTGTTAGAAGTCTCAAGGATCTGCCTCCTGATGAACCGGTTAGGACCAAAGGCCTCAGAGCGGACACAAGGACAGGTGCTGTGTAAGAGTGCATAAGGAAGAGAATGTTCTAGAAAGCTCCACAGGAAACTTGACACATTTGAGGAAGTGGGACTTTTCTCTGGAGCTGGAGTGAACAAAACCCAGGACAAGAGGCAATGGCAAGGCATTCTTTAAAGGGATTTGTCCGGAAATTTAAAGAGCTGCTCTGCGTTTTCAAAGTTCACAAATGAGTGCATGGAGGAAGGACTGCAGAAGTGGTGGAACCAGAATCAGGAAGACGTTACACAGATGCCAACTGACCCTGCAGCCCTGCTTCAAAGGCAGTTTCCTCCCCTCAGAGACAGACACTCATTGGATCAAGGAATTCCTCTGAGGATGTGGTGAAAGAGAAGACAGTGAAAATCTTTTCCCATCATCTGGGAACATCCAGAAGAGTTCTCCCAAAACTTCACATGTTTAGGAAGGTGGACGAAAAGCCACGGCTGCTCTTGCTTGTTCTTCACATAACAGGGTCTACTCAATCATTTTAACCAATGCTGGGACAGATGAAGGGCCACAGTCTTCACAATATCTTGTAATTTCTCCCTGGATTTCTGGACTCTCATTTTTTTAATAGTTTCTGGGTTCCGCTCCCGGGACCAAGTGCTGTCTGCAGAATCCCAGCGCACTCTGGAGCAGGGGCAGGTAAACTCTGCCCCTGACCACATCCACAGCTCCTGCTGAGGGAAACCCCGCCACGACCTTGAACTGAGCTAACCAACTACAGGGGTCTCTGAAGGGCAGATTCAGACCCCGCCCAGAGGTGAGGAGGGGGCAAGAGGCCTCAGCGCCTATATCCCAGCCTGGGAGGGAGAGTTGAGCTCCCATTACTTCCGGTTCCGCTCCCGGGACCGAGTGCTGTCTGCAGAATCCCAGCACACTCTGGAGGAGCAGGGGCAGGTAAACTCTGCCCCTGACCACATCCACAGCTCCTGCTGAGGGAATTTGCACAGCTCCCACCACGACCTCGAACTGAGCGAACCAACAACTGCAGCGGTCTCTGAAAGACAGAATCAGACCCTGACCAGAAAGGTGACAGGAGGCACACAAACCCGAGTGCCACAATTGACCAGGACCCATCTAATCGTGAACCACTGAAGCCATGGGCAAACGTCAGTGCAAAAAATTACATAATACTACAAAGGACAACATGGTAACTCCAGAAGAGAGTGGCGATCTTACAAATACAAGACC